>KZ062654.1:50476-122277 GCA_002091835.1 Anopheles maculatus
TCGAGCTGTTCCAATACGAATAAAAGCCACCTATTACAATAAGTAGAATGCACACAGACACGACACCATAGAAAACGAAGATAATGTAATGAAATGGAAGACGATTTATCAGTTAATTAAATATAGTCGTGATGGATTTAACATCACATGGATCCTCAAAGTCTTAGGAAACACATAACATAAAGCCTAGTTTAAGGAGTGCTTTCGAGATCATCAGCAGCTCATAGTGGTCTGTAAGTATAAGCTTGCTTTCCAAAAGGACGCCTTCATAACGAACTACGGTATCACCTATTCTTCTTCTTCCTTGGCACTACAACCTCGTGAGGTCTTGGCCTGCCAGCTATTGCTAGCTTTCTGTGACTAAGTTGTACCCGTAGCTAGATAGTCAGTCCTGCGTACGGGGAGGCGGTCCGCCGCGATTCGAAACCCGGTCCTGCCGTGTGAAGACTGGCGCCGTCATAGTATACACCACTGGACAGCCCCCGGTATCACCTATGTTATAGAGAAATTCTACACGCCACAGATCTTTTTCTTGAAGATGTTATTACTGTGCATTTGTTACTGTTGACAGGTATAAAATTGCTTTGGCAGCACGAGTTAAATTGAAATATAACAATTTTGGAGTCTTTGGCAATCTACAAGGCCAAATATTGGTGAGAGCAAGTCGTCTGTATAGGAAGGCTTTTCACAATTTGAGATTACATACGCTATATTATAGCTTTCAATACATATTACTATCACGTAACTGGATCAACGCATCGTTGTCAGATTAATGGTGCTTTTGACTTTAAGTCGAAAATCTTGAACCTAATAGAAGGAAATACTCGATAGTTTCCTCAACTATTGATTAAGTATGACGGTTTATATTTTAGACAAACATTGGTTGGAAACTCTATCAGTCAATCTTTTATAAATCTCGAATTTATTCAAAGCATCCGAAATATCTGTTTATTGAAAACACCATGAGGTTTTATAACATAAAAAATTTAAAATTACAGACATTTAATTTAAGGCCCATAACATTATCTTTAGTAGAATGAAAGAGTAATACAAAAAAGCTATCACTTAAAACTTATTATAAACATCTATACCCAAACCACAATCAAGACCTTCCAATCGTATCAGTTTTACGATCACCCTTAACATAAAAAATCCAACTTATCCAACAACACTCTAAAGAAAGAAACAAACACACACCGGCGTACTATTTTATCCAATTTGTCACGTACCCGAAATATCTGGCCAATTTTCCTAGCATCCCACCATGATGAACATGTCCGCTTTCAAGGACATTTCGCTCCGGTTCTGCCCTTATCGCCGATTTACGACGGCTGTCACGACCGCGCTGACCCAATCTCCATCGGCAGCGGCTTTTTAAACAACTTCAAACACCAAATATATCATGTCACGCCGTAAGTGACAGCGGGCTCATTGGAAATGTTTTCTTCTCCAAGGATGAGAAATTTAAAATCCACGCCGCCAGCGCTCCACGCGCAGATTTTCGGGCTGTTTTTCGGGTAATCCTGCTTGACCTAGCGCGAATGGGCGAATGGGGATCGGAATCCGAATCAGCCATTGCTTTCGAGTCCCCGATGAAGATATGGGAGTTTCTTTGCGAGATTGAAGTTACGCATGGTGCAGGAAACATGAACCAAAAGAAGAAAAAAACCGCTGGAAGAATTTTCCCAACCATCCCAGACAACGCGGGCGGGAAGGTAAATCATGCGATTTTCGGCTGGCAAAGGGCATAAATTTTCCACCGCCTTTTCTGTCAAGCACAGCGCTCAATATCAGCGCAGCATCTTTATACTTTTGCAAGCATTTTCTTGCGAGCAGTCCAGGGTGGAGGTTGCTGGAAAGCTGGAAAGCCGGAAAACTTTATCCCCTTCGAGCCACGGTGGCCTCCGCCGTTCTACACAAAAGGCTCTCGAAACAACCGCACCCACAAACACAGCCATACGTATGCGTGTGTGTGTGTACGGACAGATTCTCCAACTAAACGGTCGGGAAAACAAATGAAACCTCACAATTCTATCGCCCGGAGTTGCTGGGCGGAAGTTCAACGGGTAATCTTCGCTCCACGGTTGTTTCCTCCTTCGTTTGCGCTTGGAAAGCTTGGGAGGGGGGTTGGGTGGAAAGGCGAAATACAAAAAAAATCCTCACAACCCACCTAAAACCCAATCCCAACCGGGAGGCGACGTATCTTCCGTGCCGGAGTGCCAGGATCCGTTTCCTATCCGTTTGATTTTGCGTTTCTTTCTACGCCAGTGGTACTATTTTATGCTATTTTATGCTCGTTTTATTTCCACCGTAGAACCACCGTATGCTCCATGTATGTGTGTGTGTGTTGGCGAAATCAACTTCCTTCGCTTCCGGCTCCTGCAAAACTCTTTCCGCATTGCTGTCAGTTACAGCACCTACAAACTTGCCATTATTCTTTCATTTTCTTGTCCTGGACGATTTTCCTTCTCCCAGCATCAGCACACTCACACTCACACTTACCGCACCCAACATGACACGATGTTTAATGATCACAGATAAGGCAGGATATAAATTTTATTCTCCTTTTTCCCTTATCCTGCCGCTTTTCCTCGTTCTTGGCATAAGCCATACTCCTTTCCAGTGGGAGGATGGCTAGGTTGGATCCTCATCTGTCTCAGTCTCAGGGGCGGACTTTTTCCCCGGTTTTTATTTCCACTGACGGTGCATTAGACAATCGGTGGCTGAGATGATGCCCCGGGAATCCTTCCACCGGAACAAATCCGAAACGGATCCGAAATCGATGAATTTTTGCAAACCGAATCGCAACAAAGATTGCTTACCATGTGCACGGCAGTATTGAAGAGGGATAGGATCCTGTTTTTGAAGGGAATTTGGGTTGGCCAAATTCTTATCGAATGTTAACGATATTTGAACCAATCGGAAGAAGCGAGTGTGGTAAGCACTTTTTTCCTTGTGTTTTGTTTTAAATCAAAAATATTGCCTATTTACTGAATTAATTTATTGTCATGTAAAATAATCCATTTTGATGGCTGTTTTGATATGGGGACAGAGTTCCATAAGTCATCAAAATGTAACATAAACTGGCTCCTAACTATCAGAAGAGTCCACTGCAGATCAACACTCTGTTGTCGCCAACAGAAACAAAAAAGTAAAGCTAAATCTCAACACTTACAAATTAGCCAACTTATCGTGCACCAATCTAGCATACGTGTGCCACCGAAGCGTGGTCCTAACCCGCATCGCTGATGTCCATAAAATTCACGTCCCACAACTTTGACAAACTCTGACCACCATACACTAAAAGTCCTACATCTCAACTTCTAGTGAAGTACAATAGTGTTGGACAGGCTTGCCGGTGGATGATGATGGACAATAAAACTGGAGCTTGCAACATGAGCCGACCGGGGCTTGAGGAACACCCAAGCGATCATTAACGCCACCCCCGGTATGCCCGATGCTTGCGATGGACAAATGCTTGATGGTTGCTTTTTACGAGCCAGTTAATTTTGGGTGGATGGCGATTTCAAATCGAACACGAGTCGAGATGGATGGTCATGATCGATCGGCCATCGGGGACGTAGTTGTAGTTTTTCGGTTGTTTTGTTTTAAGAGGAAATCATTAAATCTTCAACGGTCGAGCTGGCATCACAAACTGATTCGGAGAATACTCTTTTTTAAACAGTTCGATGCATTCTATCGTGTTGATCGACGTGATCTGCCAGCGGAACGTGGTTTCTGGAAAGTCATCTCCAGTGGGCGTTAAAATTGGAAAATAATGACCACAAATCGGCAGTTTATGATATGACTGTTAAAGGCACGATAAGGATGCCTAGATGTTGATAATGGTTTGTTCTTTTTAACTAGCTAATACGCAACATAACTCAGGGGTGTATGCAGAAGAGTCTACTTTTATGTATGCTGATCTATTGCTTCTGACGTGACTAAATATTATGTACTGCATTCTGGTGCTGCTGTCGTACACAATGCTAGAAATCAGTATGGGTCAGTATATTCAACTTCAACTTACTATTTTTAACTTCCTCCAATAGTTTACCTACATATGAAAAGGCTGTCTTGCGCATGGGAAAAAGATCGAATAAGGATTTGATTCCGGCCACTTCATACTAGCAGCTTATTGATTCATAGCCAGCCATGGATATCTTGTCTATTTCTCGCCAGCCATGGATATCTGTCTATTGTTAAGGACTCAACATGAAAGCACTAAAACATGAAAGCGTCAAGCTTTCCACTGTGCATTCTAACGTTTAACATATAGACTAGTTAATATGGGTCAGTTATAGGTGTACAAAACATAATTCTGGAATATACTATTCTAAGATGTTCTACACTGTTCTAAGTGTATTGTATTATAAACGATTTTTTTACATATAAACGGACTGTCAATTTGGTTAGCTTCAAACAAAGTTCTAACGTTGATAGGCAGTTGTTTATTTTATTTATTAATTTATTCTTCCATAATTACGGCTTAACGCCGTATTGTCACCACAAGTTGTGATGAATTGTAATGCAATAGTGTAACAAGGCATTTCCTCCTTGTTATTTGCCTTATCCCGGGCAGTTGTTAATGCGAAGAAAAAAGCACTGCAAGAATATTTATTTAAGTGAATCAGTAACGATTTAGTTGGTAGTTAGTGAATCAACTCATTTTGGATATTCTTAGGCAGTTCTAATTAATAGGATTCCGATGAGTTTGTATAGTAATCCATCAACTATGGCCTGAGATGTTCTGTACTGTATATGAAGCTAACCTACTCGCTGGTTGGAGCTTCAGGAGCATGGATTTTTCGTTCGTTGGTACAATAACCGCGAGAAATCTTGACATCTCTTACTCAGTGCCCTGCCAATTGGTCTACTATCCGAATTCGATTCGATACCGGTTTCAAGTCCTGACATTTTACTTGTTCTCCCGATGGGTCTCTTTATGTAAAAGACATTGCTGAAAGTCCTGCACAATCAGCTCCTTAACCATAATTTAATACTATTTGGTTTGAGCTCTAAAAAAGCCATCCATTGGGCCTCCATCCACATTTCTAAAGAAGACTAACTTCACCGTGGAATCAACGTCAAGGAACAAAGTAAGCTGGCACAAATAATACTGTTTAATAAGTTCCTCTGAAATGATCTTCCCATTCAAGACACCTTTGTTTCTAGTTCTACCAACTTATCTTTTAGTTGTGTTCGTGCGGAACAAAAAAAAACGCATTCCAACGCTTAATTTATAAATTTATCCTTTTTTCATCGTAACAGCGCAACTCCTACTCAAGAATATCTTAAATTATCATTGTAATAGACGCTCAAATACAAGGCTTTCTTGCACTTACGAAAAAGAAAGTATAAACTGTTGTTATTCGTATTAGCAAGACCCATCATTAGACCTTATTCTTCTCACCTTCTCATACTCAATATGCTCCCCCATCCAAGGCTAGTCTCCATCCGAAAGTGAACGAAAACAAAGGAAACGATAGTGAAGAGTGCTCGTACGCATATGAAGAATGACAGTAACAAAAAAACCACACTTAAAGCCGCTCCACACGAAGCGCAAATCCAAGCGCAACTACGATTTTGCGAACAAAATGCTGTCAAATTCGTATGGTATGACATTACTGTCAGCCTTCGCGTTTTAGTTTGCAATCTAGTTTGCGCTTCGTCTGGAGCGGGCTTTACACTCACCCACACAAACTGAAAGCAAACTCCTTGGTCCTTTGCAAAAATTTCCACTCATGAAGCTCCAAATAACAAAACAAAAATGGAAAAAAAACTCCCGAAGGACCTTCTGGCTGTGGCATCGTTTTTTCTTCATTCATCAATTTGACACCCCAAAACATGCTACCGTAACAGCGAGCGATTTCCACGGGTTGATGGAAACGTTCGGTTTTTCCTCCTGCATTCGTTTTTTTTCTTCTTCTTTTCAGTTTTTTGCTTTCGAAATAAATCTCTAACGCTTCTTTCTTCGCATGCCTGTACAAGTAGCAGAAACCACTGGAAGATAAAGCAAGAAAATTGGATCATCAAACAAAACGCTTAATGAGCGAGAGGCAAAAGACGGCACGGAACTCAAGACATTATGAAACCAACATGTCGAAAAGCTGAAGACAAAAAGAAAGAAAAGCGCCAACTTTTGTACCGTGAAAAAAAGAAGGGAAAACTTCATCAAGGATTCCACGCTGTCAGTGTTACACTCCAGCGGAAGCCACCGTGTACCCGTTCCGCTTGCCGTGTGAAAAAGCTGCGGAAAAAGGGACAACCTGGTGCTGGTGAGATATCAGATTTTCCCTCCCGTATCTATCCGATCCGGGAAAACCGTTGCGCATGCGTTTGTGCATTCTCTCTCTTTCTCTCTCTCTCTCTCGCTACAAAGCAAGGAAAAGTGTCTGTGTTTTAGATTTTCCCCTTTTGATTGGGAAAACCGTGTACAAATCTGGCAGCATCCACAAGTTGCAGCACCTGCCCGCGGCTGCTGATGTTCCGTCATCTGTCGGTGCCGGTTGCAACGCGCCATTTTCAAAGTGGGAGGAGCCAATCGGATGCAACGCAGCTCGTTCTCTCATTGGTTGCACTCTGGCGGGCTTCCCGCGAAGAGCGAAAAACTCCAGAGACAGAGCAGCGTTGAAAACTACCCTTCAGAAACGGCCTGCTGCGAGCTGGTTTGTGTTGCGCTCACGTTCCTAAAGTGTCGCGCAACATGCGATGTGAAAAGCGTTTCATCACACACGAGATGAAGGAAAACCACACACTACAAGCAAGAAAAAACATCGCGAAAACTCTGCACAACGTTCATCTTTTCCCATTCGCAGCACAGCGTTCGTGAACGTTCTCTTTCGCCCAAACGCAAACTTTCTGTACTTTTGGCACATTCTAAAGCATTTTTGTTGAGTGCATACAGAGCTGGCAGTGTGCGTTGGTTCGCGGCGAGTTCTACCACAATTCATCGCTTGAAATTATTGATTTTTCTTCGCACACTCGCAGACATCGCAGACGCATGCGGCAGGTTAGAATATATGGTCAACAAAATGGGTAAAACACGCACACCAACACTATCAATCGATTTACTTCACACTCTGGCCAGGTCACAGCTACGGGCAGCAAATGGAAATTGGTGGAAATTCTCTCACCATTCTTTAGGAGCGTACGATACACACACACACACAGAGACGACGATTGAGCCGCTTTTTATTGAAACCCATAAGGATGTCTTTATAACCGGACGTGATGCCCGGGCGCCCATAATCACTTTAAAAGCTTGCGGTTTTTCGCACTTTTCACGCTTTTCAGCCCAAACACTCATTGGGTGAGCTGCAGGTGTGCTAGTGTTTGAATAGAGAACATTTTTTTGTTGTGTTGTAATATTAATATTTTTGCTCTTAAAAAAAAGGTTATACCAAGGTGTCCTTCTTGAGCGATGGTCGGCTACTTTAAGGTGATAAAAATGTCTGCACCAGTAGGTTGGGAGTCTTTACAAAGGACCAGTTCAATGAACCTCCCAGCAGCCATAATCGTAAGAAGAAGGGTTTTATTGGTCGCTTCACGCAGGGCGGCCAACATCTGGAACCGTTTGTCAACGGTGGTGATGGGTGTGTAGCATGCGATATTAGCTTGTTGAAGGTTGGCACGACCAAAGTCCGAAGATGAGTAAATGTTTTCCCCATTAAGCAAGCAAAAATTTATATGACGAGTTTTTAAAAATGTTTCTCGTCTTAAGTACATTTTTAGTAAACAAATAAATAAACAGACAAAAAGACGTTCTGTTTGACAAAGTGAACCGAAAGCATCACTACTCACGACCAACTGTGACGCCTTTTGCACCAATCATAAGGTTGAGCATGATCGTCGTACGCGGGCATTCGAACCCGATCGCTCCTTCACAGTGACATTTGCATCAGTCTCACCGTATTCCCGGAGGCAGCTTAGAATGGGTGAAAAACAAAAAGCTGCTCAAGCGTAGCAAGATGAATGATTGAAGTCAGATTAGCTGTACCGTACGGTATAGGGCATTCCGTTTGATGTTTTCGCTCTACAATTACTCGCAATGCTCGATGCATGGTGGTACCAGTAGATGTCATTTCGAATGCACTTTGTGCATGATTGCTTTGGGGTAGTCGCTGTGGAATGTCAACAAAACGGACACCCATGCCAGACATTCGTAGCTTCGTTTCGAGCTCCAAAGCTAGTCCGTTTGATGTGTGATGTTTGTGGTTGTATGGGCAGACCTTGTCTGCATTGAGAATGGGTTTAAATGCTTTATTTTTTCTTCTCAAAAAAAGACTTTAAAAGTAAAATGTTTTTATAATAAAAAACATTCTTTTACTATGTTTATACAAAATAAAATGCTTTCCATGTTCTTCCTTCACGTATCTAAAAAGGAGTTTGATAATTAAAGTATTAATTTATTTTTATTATTTCGATTCTTTCCAATCCAATCAATGGAACGTCCTACCAAGCACAGATCCTTCTACGGTAAGGCACAAAAACAGCAGGAAAAAAGACCCTTTAGTATAAAGCGTACGGTAAAGAAAGCGTGCGGAAAACAAATCCAGAATTACCAAAACAATAAAAACGAATGCTTGTGCTAAAGAACAAAAACAGAACTTCGAATGCAAATTTATTGTGAGACTTACTTGCTTGCTCTGCTCGCCTCTGGTACGTAGTAATGTTTGCCAATTTTGGTTTCTGGTTGGTGGTACTAGGCGTCCCTTTTTTGTTTGCCATTCTTGCCCGGGTGCCGGGTATCAATTTTTGTCGATTGTGGCTTATTGTACGTGGTATGGCATGGCGTTTTGGCGTGGCGACTTTAATTTCCTTTTTCGCGTTCTGTGCCACCTTACGCTTCCAGCTCTGTCTGTGTGTGTGTGTTTTCGATTTCATTTTCATTCCGAATTTGGTCTCCTGCTCAGCCCACTCACTGGCCACGTTTGCCGGGCACGATCCGGGGATGGTTGTTAATTTGAAGTCAGTTTTGTGTTGATTTTTGTCTCATTTCGTGGAAAATCGCTTCATTCAGGGTGCAGTGGTTGGAAGCTGTTGGAAGCCTGGAGAACGTTTCCAAAAACCGATACCGAGCATCATCCACAGCGCCTCTAATTGGTGTGTATCATTCGCTATCAGAAGTCCATACCTTGAAGCTGTGCTTTTGTAGGTAACAATACTGGTTGTAAATGCTTCGGTAAAGGTACACGAGAATGAATTTTCGAGGGTTCTGTCGAGAAAATTGGGCGAAAAATTGTATGATAAGAATTTATGTGTGCTTCATTTGCGTTTGTATCATTTGGACAAATAATTGGAAAACAAGGCCTTCGCTCGTTAAACATGTGTTTTGCTGCATTGAAAAATTATTTTCCTTTTTTGCAAATCACCCAATTTGTGGCCCTCGAAAGCACTCTTGCGTTTTAGTGTATAAAAATAACATCCTGCTGTACGCTGCTTGCATCCTTAATATTTCATAAATAATTAATAATAAATTTTACAACACACCAGCCTTAAGCCCGCTTCCGAGATCGTTAAAATCAACCCCATTAATTGCCCCATGCACTATGGGCGGTGCGCAAAAGCTCAAAGTTGAACGGTGACAACAGCCGGGCTCGGTGACAGGATCATTCGTTAAGGGCCTGCAGGATCAGTTAAGCCGTGGCCCGATGAAAGCCATTGCCGTACTAGCGCAGAAAGAGCAAGAATTATGAGTGGCCACTGTTTAGCGACGAAGCTAAAGAAAAAAAAAACAACCCCCAAAACAATGATGTGGCCAGTAATGTGTCAGTGGAACATCTGTTAATCGTCCCGATACGATCGACACAAATCGCACATTCAACGCACCAATCGCACACCAATCGGTTGGTGGTAGCGTTAGAAAGCGGGCACACTATTGGGGTGGTGGTGTAAAATCGAGACCCCGAGATTCCTGCTAAGGTTCTACTCTACGAAAAAAAACCTTAATAGACAGAGACAAATAGAAAGAGAGACAGGAAAAGTGCTCGAAAACAAACCAACTGCCAATGAACTACCCGGAACGAAAAGAAAAAAAAAACAACCCCCAAAACAATGATGTGGCCAGTAATGTGTCAGTGGAACATCTGTTAATCGTCCCGATACGATCGACACAAATCGCACATTCAACGCACCAATCGCACACCAATCGGTTGGTGGTAGCGTTAGAAAACGGGCACACTATTGGGGTGGTGGTGGAAAATCGAGACCCCGAGAAAACCCAGGGCAATACGACGGCGGCCAGGGAACGCGCGGAGTGCTCTAATCGGTTTGCATCTCGTTGTGTGCGCCCTCGGTCGGTCTGTCTCTGCCTGTTTTTCGAGTGACAATCGGGCGATGAAATCTCAACCAGCCAAAATACGATGCCAAAAACCTAAACTATACTCTGCTGCCCCGGACCCCGGTCTCTCGAGGACAAAGCCAACAGAACGTCCCAGCTCGGAGGCATCGTGTCGGCAGAAGAGGGACAGCTTTTTTGTTGTTTAGGCAACCCGAACGAACGCCACCGAACCACTCTTTAATGGTTAGACATTAACTAAAACTTATTTTTAACTCTAGCAAGGGGGAAAAACAATTTTATAAAGTTGGTTTCGGTACGGTGTGTGTGTGTGCGAGTGAAAATGGCGGTTACGTTGGCACTGTTGATTGACAGCTTTAAAGGAATTGGCATTGAAAATGGTACGGTGTCCGGCCGGGAGTTTTCGATTCGAGCTTGTGCATCCGAGCAACGTTTTTTGGGTGCGATTGTGCCCCCAACAGCAACCAGTATGAACGATTTAACGAAAGCAATCATAACAACTCACACACAAACGAGCGTGTGCAATGTGCACGGCTACGGGGAAAATGTCTGCCAAGCCAAGTTCTCTGTCAAGCTGAAGTTATTTTATTATTTTTATGTCATCTTCAGCCCTGTCCGCCTTCAACAAGCGGCATTACACACATACACACAGCGCGTGTGTCTGTTTGTTGTGCCGGAACAGAAGCTATCCTTTAAACGACATGTCACAGGACACTACTACCCACAAAGGCCGTACTGCAATCACAGAAAAACCAAAAACGAATCACGCGTCCAAGTGTCAGTAAAAGAAAAATGCAACTCGGGGAAAATAATGCTGGAAAACCAAATGTTCGATGTGCGTCTTCTCAAGCGTCATCTCTTTAAAGCACAACGCACAAACGACACGACACAAAATGCAATGCGAGATAATGAGAGAGAGAGTAGGTGAGAATGAGAGAGAGGGAGAGAGAGAGAGGTGTAAGATGATGGGAAGAAGAAGAGAGAAAAACAACCAACAAGACTCTGATACAAAACAATTGCATTTTGCTTGTTAAAGAAGGACTCTGTCTCTCTTTCTAATTCACTCTCTTTCTCTCTCTCTCTCTCTCTCTCTCTCTCTTCTGTAATGTTCATTGTAAAAGCAAGAGAAACAAAACAACATCAAAGCGAGAAAAAGCAAACGGATGCAACTGAACAGATCTTTTTCAAACTTGAAAGAGCGAGACACACCCACAAGGCTCATTCTTCTCTCGCGTATGCGCTCGTCACGCCTTTTCCATCATGTAAGCCACACCTCCGCGAAACGAATGATAGACAGAGAGCGAGCGAGCATACCCAGGCGAACCGCCAGCACACGCACACGCGCGAGAACGGTTCAACCACCTGGCACGGTGTGCGTTGCTGCGTGCTGCGAGGCGCAATGTCTTTCGTACATTCGTGCCTTGGCCAGCAGTTCTTCAAAAACCGTTGGCTGGCGTGGTTGCGCGCGCGCGTGTTTCACGATTTCACAGTGCGCGGAAAATCGTGTGTGTGTGTGTGTGTATGATCCCACCACCCCCTTCCCGGGTCCACCCCAACAACACGGGATTATTGTACTGAATGCGGAACAGGGATTAAGGAGTAGAACCTAGAAACGGATTTGGATTAACGCGGATAGTCGCGCGTGTGTACAAGCTGAAACGTTTCGATCGGTGCATTCGGTGTGGAAAACGATTTGTGAGCGTATGTAATGTTTTTTTCCGCCCCGAGAAAAGTGGACGTGAACTAGTAGCAACGTACTTGTATCGTGTACTCGTGATTGCGCCGCGGAACTAAGGTGGATTTGAGTGATATGTTGAAGTCCGAGAAGTATCTCTAGTGCGAGAGAATATCGAAACTTGTAAAGTGCAATTACAACCGTGTAAAGCAGAACGATTGGCACCCGAAAATCGATGGCGTTGGTGCGTTGGTGATTGATTGATCAGCTCTCGTTCACTGTACGGTGCTCAAACATCCAGCGATTTGACAGTGACCATTCAATTGCGTGTAGTGACCGATGTGATGTGTCCTCCTAACCAGGCAGCCTGCCAGTGCATGAATTGCGCCGTTTTACTATCTGTGTGTCAGTTGTGGAATTAAATAATTATCACTGGTGTACGTGGTAAATTGCGGGAATTGTTCTGCTGACACGGGCAGACGCATCCAGCGTGCGCCCCATCATCAAGACCGGATTTGTCCATCACCTGTCTCTGTGTGTTTGTGTGCGTGTGCATGAGTGATGCAAGTAAGTGAATGTGTAGTGGTAAAGGATAATAGCTCCTGAGCGGGGTGATATGATAAGCGTAAAGCGAAAAATTGTTTTAACTTACTCCGCAAGTTGCAGATAGCTAACAGTGCTCTTAATAGTTCCCCAAACAACAAACGAAGCTCTATTGTGAACCTAAACATCATCGTGTGTGCGTGTGTCTCTGTTTGTTGTATGCTGCCCGCACAATTGTATCAATTGCGTCGGCCAATTCGCATCGTCAGCAGATCCTCTCCACAAGGTGAACGCAAGAGTCGAGAGTGATTTACAGTGAGTACCCTGCCTTTTTCTTGGTAGCGCCACGTACTGCAGCAGCAGGTCTGCTGAGTGGGCAACGCAGATCGAAGGAAGTGGTTCAATATTATGAGAGGACTGTAATAAAACAATCAGAAGGGCCGGGACTTACAGCACGCGAGTGTACATGAGTGTGCGGTGCAAGAAAGCGAGAGCCAGAACTTCGAGGGAAAGAAAACAAATTGGGCAAACCAATAGAACGCACACACACACACAGAGTGGAGCTAGAGACCCCGATATCTCCAAATGCTTGGAGTTGCATTCGCGAAGGATCACTATCGGCTGACCGCTTGTTATCGGTGTCGTAAATTGGTAATAAATTTAAAAACTTTGACACTTGAGTGCCTTCGATAACGGGCTCATAATTGGTACGACCAGCAGTACCCAATATCGGACGGTGAAGACACACATTTATGCGATCTTTTTCTCACCCCCCGTTTTTTTTTTCTTCTAATCACATCGGTCACTCGTTATCGCCATCGGCGACTTATTGCCCCGTATCAAGCCGGGTTTTTTTTCCTTCTTCTCGGTGATAAGAATGCACAAGCATACAAACAGGCGGACATCGGGCTTTTAATCAGATCACGGGTTTTGATGTGATTTGCGTACCAAACACATGTTCACGCTTGATCATTGGCGCTGATTTGTGATGTTTGCGTTTCGGTAGGGAAGATTGAAGTGTAAGCACATCGTGAGAACAACAGTTGTGTCTGTTGGGGAAATTAAAGTTTAGTATTGATTATTTATTTTAAAAAACTATCCCTCAAAATCGTCCCCTCGATCAATAAACAGATCTTGTAACGCACATACAAACAGGCTTCACGTTGACCGGACATACCGAAACTTCTTCAAAGTTTTTCGGTTCTTATCTAATCAAATCAAACGCCATCAACGCCATCGTTGGAACGTTTACGAAACTGTCCCACATCCAAAAAGGGGCAATCGAAGTTTGCCGAGGTGCCCAAAACTGTACGGAAGCAACCAAAAAAAAAAAGAAGCTAGAAAGCCACATAAACACCAAGCACCGAGCATGGACAGACTGACATGTTGGTCGATTTTTGTCTTGTATCACACACACACACTTCCGTTATCAAATAGTGTCCAGGGTGCACATTATCGGGACAAGATGTATCAGGTGCGCTGTGGGACAGTTTCTTGCCCACCCGTATGGTCACCCGCTCGTAGCACTGTGAACGAGAACACGCGGTACATGCGGAGCCGTCGGCACTTGCCGATACATCACACCGATACACATCATCGATTCAGCGCGTTTGATAGAGAAAAACCGACGATCGCGCTCTGGTTGTTGTTGGTCGTTTTACACCTTGAAAACTCTTCTGCCTGCAACGTTGCCCGGGATTGCTTGTCGAAGCTACAGTGGTAAGGCCTTTTTTCCGATGCCGCAAACAATGCGTTCGGTTGTGTTAGACTGCTAGAGACATGACCGCGTGACGTTGACGAGTGTAAAAGATAAGGGCAAACCGATCGGATCGATGACCAACCGATGTGTGAACCGACGACACCAATCCGATCCGAATTTTCCCCCCATTTTTTTTTGGTGTCTATCACTTGTGCAATCAAATAAATGGATTTAAATGAGGCACCTTGCCGGGTTTCATCTGCGCACGGTAAACAAATTCGTTCGGCTCATTAGTCGGCACACGAAAGCAATGCGAAGGCGAAGAGCTTCGTGGACATCAAAAGGAGAGGATCGAAAACAAATGGCTGATAATTAGGATGGTCAAAATATTGGCAGTTTTCCTTCTCGGGTTGATAAACAATTCACCACGGGAAAGAATGATTAGCTGCATTTACGCTGATTGGTGCACCTTAGCATCTTGGAAGGTTCCGAATTAGAGGTTAATTTTGTCATAATTTATCTCATTTTACCAGCAACGAAGCTCTCTGAGTCCTCGCGAACCTCTAAGTGGGAGCGAGTTCATGGAATTAAAAATTAATTCTCTTAATTAACCACAATTTGTTTGCGATGTTCAGTGTACAAAAACACCGTCGGATGTTGCACCACACGGTAAGCGATTTTTCCTCTTGCCAATCGGGCTTTGGCTTTGCCATTTAACGCTGTTCATTCACCACATCTTGAGAACAACACACATTAAAAGGCTCTTCAATCGCGCACCGTAGTAGGGAGAAACCCGATCAATAAATCAAAACACCACCGAAAACACTTCAATTGACCACACCTCGTACGATCCTGATCCGATCGAACCTCCGGTATTTGGGAAGCTGTGGGTTTTGTGTGCGTGTGTGTTTTTGTACGTACCACAAGGAAACGGACGAAGGAAAAAGGCCTTACCGCTGTAGCTTTGACAAGCAAACCCGGGCAGCGTTGCAGGCAGAAGAGTTTTCAAGGTGTAAAAGGACCAACAACAACCAGAGCGCGATCGTCGGTTTTTCTCTATCAAACGCGCTGAATCGATGATGTGTATCGGTGTGATGTATCGGCAAGTGCCGACGGCTCCGCATGTACCGCGTGTTCTCGTTCACAGTGCTACGAGCGGGTAACCATACGGGTGGGCAAGAAACTGTCCCACAGCGCACCTGACACATCTTGTCCCGATAATGTGCACCCTGGACACTATTTGATAACGGAAGTGTGTGTGTGTGTGATACAAGACAAAAATCGACCAACATGTCAGTCTGTCCATGCTCGGTGCTTGGTGTTTATGTGGCTTTCTAGCTTCTTTTTTTTTGGTTGCTTCCGTACAGTTTTGGGCACCTCGGCAAACTTCGATTGCCCCTTTTTGGATGGGGGACAACGTTTCGTAAACGTTCCAACGATGGCGTTGATGGCGTTTGATTTGATTAGATAAGAACCGAAAAACTTTGAAGAAGTTTCGGTATGTCCGGTCAACGTGAAGCCTGTTTGTATGTGCGTTACAAGATCTGTTTATTGATCGAGGGGACGATTTTGAGGGATAGTTTTTTAAAATAAATAATCAATACTAAACTTTAATTTCCCCAACAGACACAACTGTTGTTCTCACGATGTGCTTACACTTCAATCTTCCCTACCGAAACGCCCCCCCTGCCCAAAAAAAGGGTGTTGCCACCGTCCTGCGCTCCTTTCAGCCAGTTGTCTAATCAGGTTTAACCGGAGTGGAGCGGTGTGAGATGTTGAAATATTGAACCTTCTGGCACATTTTAACCCCGCTGAGACTAACTACCCGCGTGCGCGTGTGTGCGTGTGTGTGTGTGTGCGCGAGATAAAACAATTTATCACCATAAATTGGCCCGACCCGGACGGCGGGTGCGCAATTATGTCTGAATGGGGCCACCACAGACAGTTGATCGAAGTGGTTTTGGGATATTCATTTGCGCACACGGTTCCGGCACATTATCCGTACGCGGGCTTCGGTCATGATCGATCCCATGATCGATGGAATTGACCGCTAGACTTTTTCGCACCTCGAAACCATCCAAAAACGCAGCCGGTGGTCCAGCAAGGGAAGTAGGGGGTCGCGTGCGTTAGGCGCGCGATCGTGTGAAAGATAGTGGACGCGGCTAACTTGGCACGTAGCCCGCCATCCAACGGACAATAGCGGGTTTGAGCGATGTGATAAGTGATTGAGATTTATTAGACAGTCGAACGGGATTGGAAACCTTGAAGAGCTAAGCGTTCTCTCTCCACCGGTACAGGTACAGGTTGAGTTCATTCCAAACATTCAAAACCAATTAATACGATGATTGAACGCTTTCACAAAAGTTTTTGCTGTTGTTTTGGTCCTCCGTGGCTGTTGTTTTTCTTCCAGCAGACTCCCCAGAAGAAGGAGAAGGAAAAGTTCACCATCTGAAGGGAAAAATTATACACCAATCACCATTCACAATGGTAGATAAATTTCCAACTCCCATTGCAATTATTCAAATTAATCTACCGTTTCGGTGCACTTTCGCGTTTTGCTCTAATTTTGGACCCATTTTTCCATGGCCTGTTTGCGTTCTTCGTGTCTTTTTCGCCCCCAAAAAAGTATAGCAGCCTGCCAACATGGATGAGTTGAAATTCGCCGTTGCTTTAGGCCACCGTTTCTTGCAATCTTCACCTCAAAAATCGTCCACCGTAACGATCGTGGCTTTTCACAGTGGAAAAGCAAAAAAACGCCCGCTATCTAGGTTCTTGTCCAAAGACAAAGCGCTTCAACGGGCTGTGTAGGAAGAAAAGCAAGCGTGTCCCAAAGCTCTAACCTTGTACATACTCCCCTTCACCGCAGACATACACATCCCGGGGTCTCGCATAAATCCCGAAACCTTTTTCTCGACCTGTCAGCCGACGATTAAGACGGGCGCGGCATTTTATGGTGCCTCACCTCATTTGGCGCACGGAGCCGGGGGGTTCGGAAGCGAGGACCATGGTGGATTGATTGTAACGGGGCAGCTGCGCAAATAAGTTGTCACTGTTGTGTGAGCGGGTGCGCGCACGGCTCGTGATTTGTGCGCACGATTCGGTCAAGTGAGTTTTTCGGCTGTACGCAAAACGCTCTTTGCTGCTGGGAAATGGTGCCCTTTTTTTACGCACGGATTTTCCACTTGGTTTGGTAGAGTGTTGTTTAACATGGAAATGTTTCTTCTCGAAGATGGAGGAAAAAAAACATACACACACTCACACCAAAGCTCGGGTCATGGAGTTAAAGATCGCGGTAGGAGTGTAGGAGCGCTTGCGTCAATCCGAGACTCAAGTTTTAATGTTTGGCCAAACGGAGAAAGGCAAACGGAATCGCGTTCAATTTGCATTCGTTTTGGAACGTTTGAAATAGTTTTTAAAAAAAGGGTAAGCATTATGCTAATGCCCCGCCGTTTAACACTCATTTGCTGCTTTTGTTTGGTACGGTTTGATTTCATAAACAGACCATTTAACCATCAATCGCGTAAAGAAGGCAACAAATCCCGTAGTCGTAGATCAACGTGATGAGTAGTTTGTGATAAGAATGCTGTAGACAGTGATGGTGATTGGGTGCATTTAAAGGTGGATGCAAATCATCTGTGAGAAGTGGCAAATTGTGTGCTATTTTAAAGCTAAAAAAAGATTTAAATCGTTTATTATATTCCACAGTTTACTGCTGTGGGTACAATACCGAGATGATGGTTGTGGTTAAAGATTTAAGCAACATTCGTTAAGATACATTCTAATTAACTCGATCAAGGCTTTTTGTATCGGAAAAATAGCCCAACAATTAGTGCACCATAACCCTGGCACTGGATTTAATTAACGAAACGAACAATTTTATCCTTTCGTAACGTTCTTTGACAAGATCTTAATGCGGACGGTCTCCGTTTTGCAAAAAAATAAAACAGGGACGCGCTAGCATGAAAATGGAGTCTCGGGCAAATTAAAATGAGGAACGAAAACTGGAAAACCAGAAAGTAATGAGACAAACCTACCACCAGGGTAAGCTTCAGCGGCATCCCATCCTGGGTGGGAAATTTACCACCTTCAGCAAAACCATCAACCAAAGCGACTCGTCTCGTCCACCGCCATCATTATGGACGCGTAGTTTTCCTTCGGATCCCGGTGAGAGTCCTCCCGAGTCCAAACTAAGTTGACCATATCGCGGTAATGGGAAGACGATACGGTTGTAGTTGTTGTGCAGTTGTTAGTCATTTGTAAACTACTTTTAACGATCGGTTGTTTGTGTGTTGTTCATAAAAAAAACAAGACTTGGAGAAAACAACTACTAAAACGCACACACACACACAATCAAGTGTAATAGGAATTAACGACAGTAACGAACGGAAAGCGCAACAGCAACCGAATGATTAAATGGATGGGAAGCGAAGATAGGAGCAATGGTAGAGTTGAAATAAAAAACGAAGTTTGATGTAAAACATAAAACCACCGAGCTGGAGGAACCTGGGCGACTGGAACAGGTCCGACTAATTGCGATCGGTGGTAGCCCCATATCGGGCGCTGCTAGATGCTAGATGATTCCCGGGATCGGAATGCGATCGAGAGTAGAGGTGGTTTTTCCGCTCTCGCTCTCGCTTCCTTATCATTTGTTTGGCATTTCCCATAGTTGACTAATCAATTGAATTATGAAAAGAATTCTTGGTAGCTGTTTTTCCTTCCTTTATGCTTCCCTTGAAGGAGTGAAGGCTTAGAATTCTCTTCTAGCAGTGTCACTAGACTTTTAACAGTGCTTAAGAGTATCCACCCCAAAACTAAAGCCCCCCCAAAGGATGCATGAATGGACGCTACTTCCGAGAGTGTTTTATTAGATTTGCTAGATTTGTAGTTTTACTTTTTTTGTTTGGGGCGAGAGTTTGCCGTGCGTTTCATTTCTTTTACGACACCGTCATGATTTTGATGGCCACATATAACATGCATAAATCGGGGCGGTCCTATTAGCCTGACACCGGGTGCTTACCGAACAAGTGAACTTACACCCTGGACGCGGGGCAACGCGTTTTTATTGTCAAGTCACCAACGACGCTGCCTTCATTTTATTAGATTCTTATGAATGTGAGCATGATTATTTTGCGTTGTTCTGTCTTCTGCTTGCGACTCCTTTACGACGCACACTATCAAGATTGCCGGAGGGACTGGAGAGGTTCGACGTGTGGTTTTTGGGGGGGGAGCAGGGAGTTTAGAGTACTATAAACGTTATTATTTCACTTACTACTGTTTTAGAGGGAACCTTACCCTGATGGCTCGCTCCCCATTAATGAGTCGCACAAAGGTTTATCCGTTCGGCGACGATGACGGTGGGTCACTCTCATTTCCCCGAGCTCCAGCAGCACCCGGAGACCATCGTAAAACCGAACGGAGAGGGCACTATAAAATTACGAGTACCAATTGTCGTCGTAAAACTGACACAGGAACAGGCAGTAGGGCGGCGGTCGTACGAAGGAAGTGCTCGGGAGTGATCTCCCGACAGTGTAAGGACCCGTGCCGTAAAGCGCACAAAATGGCGCCGTGTTGAGTGAAATGGTATGCGAGTGGCAAACATATTTTTATGAGCATGTTGTTTGTCGCAAAACCTTTTGTAGTGGCGCGTTTTATGTGCAAGGAAGTAAGAAATTTGGAGTTAGTTCAGTTTCAGTGACGAACTGCTTTTGACTTCCGTCGTTACACGCCAGCTTGATTATCTCGTACCGAATGACCTCTGGTAGCTGGCTTGCATTTCCTGTCAGCAAACAGTAGCTTAATCAGGTACCGCGTAGGTTAATGAACACAGCTACAAAGGTGGTACCGATGGTGATGATGACACCTTTTGGCGGTGCTTTTTCGTTCGTTAGGAGCGTGATTTAATTACCACTCTGTCGCAAGGTGCGCAATGTATTGTACCCATCCCACCCCAAACAAAATTTGACAGTAGCGCTGGCGCTTTTACTGCCAGAAGACGGTCCTCGGTTTGCTACGGAGATACGGCGAATAAAGCGCGCGAATGATTAGAATGTCGTTGGCACACGCAATCGTTGGCAATCGAATTGAATTATTCAATCGGGTTGCGATTTCCTATTTTATCGATTACGTGTTGACAGACGCGATTCGGAGTTGGTGAAGTTCCGCCCGAAGGAATAAAGCGGGCTGGAAAGGGAGAAAGCAACAGCCAAAAAGGCAGGGTTACTCGTCTCGTAGAACATTATTCAGTAGAACAGACCGATCCTAGCGCATAAACAGTTTCGAGCGGAATACATTTTGCCAACAATTGCTACATTGTTTCATTGAACCGTGTGCCGCATTTCCATCCTGTGGGCTTGGGTCACCCCACGGTGACAGAAATATGATATCCTTCAACCAGCTCATACCGACTCATTGTTCCATTTCCCTCGCCCTGTAGTGTTCCGCTTGGCACACACTTCAAGAGGACGGCTTAAAATGTCCACCGGGAACGGTGGTAACCTTGGGAAAAAACGGGAAAACCTTCATCCCCCTAGCGAGCGGATGATCGGGCCGACCCGATATCGATTACGGCGCAAGCGCACTTACCTTTCAACGTTCTAAACAGCTTCATTGTTGCGCACAGCACGGTGAGCCGTTGCCTTTGTGGCGCAATATAAAGAGCACACAACAGCAACAAAAAAAACGCACCCTGTTTCCATCCGGAGCTTTGCTCTAAGAGGCGTGCTTTTAGAGTGGGCAAAACAGTCGGTACTTCTGCATTAGGATCACACAGATCACGTTCCGTCTGCAACAAAGTGACTGTTTTTCGGTGAGTGAATGCGAGAGCAGGGAACTTGAGCATTATCTTTCGGCACAGGTTCTGTTGTGTGTGTGTGTTTTCCCTCTTGTGTTTTTCTTTTTTCACCACTCCATATGCTCGTTCTGTGGGCCAATTCTTCGATTGGCCGAATAGGTTTATAAGGCCGCCCGAGCACTAGCGATACGATTGTTGTGCGCCATTTTACGGTTGTCTCGCATCGGATCCATCGCGGGATCAGTTCTTTCATGCAGCGACTGAATGTTAGGCGCGAATATGGCGCTTATCATTTTATTGTCAACCGAATCGATTGTTAAGCCACCGTTTGGTTGATTGTGGTTTGCCCGAAACATATCACAGCAAAGGGAAAAATGGACTGCATTCGATACAGTACAGTGTATCTCGCCCATGTTTGCCGTTGCTTTGTGAAGGACACACGTTGGTCTATCAACCTGGCGCGATCCATTACCCACTTTTCTAAGCGTTTGGGGGCAAGTTTTACATTTCCTTTTGGCGTAAGTATCGGTACAGATCTACAACCGCTAGATGTGGACATCATTTCAATGTCACAAATTACGCGAATAAACGCTTACCTTGCGTTTCGGTCTGATGTCGGTCTGATGCCGGCGATGGTGTTTTCGCCCGGGCGCGCAAATCGATTGGATAGCAATCGTGCGTTATCAGACAGTGTAGTACACGCCGATAGCATCCGATTGCCCAAAACGGCGCCAATACGGGCGTTGTGGGCAACACTTTATCAGTCGCCCGTTTTTCCCGCGCACCTTATGGATTGTTCTGGGAAGCTGCTGATAACGATCCCGCTGTCGATGCGATAGCGCTGTCGATAGCGTCTAACTGCGGGCCAAAGGATCGGTGTCAATTTTCGCTCGCTCACGTGGTTTCCATCCAACTGACTGACTGTGTGATGGCACTCGGTTTACGGGTTATGTGTTGCAACGGGGATCTTTTCTCCCCTCTTCCGGGACAGCAAATTCGTAAGGAAAAGTGAGCCTACAATTTTCCACCTTATTTAAGCGGTTGATCACCAGTCTAATGATATTGTGTATTTCGGTTCTGCCTTTGCTTATAATACCTGTTTTTGTGTGTCTTTTCTTTTCGGCAGAGCATTCGTCAGTGTTCCCGAGCAGCAACCGACAACGCGGAGG
Source organism: Anopheles maculatus (assembly GCA_002091835.1). Classification (NCBI taxonomy): domain Eukaryota; kingdom Metazoa; phylum Arthropoda; class Insecta; order Diptera; family Culicidae; genus Anopheles; species Anopheles maculatus. The sequence continues at coordinate 72,653 of KZ062654.1, forward strand.
AACCACAATTTGTTTCATTGAATGAGCAACACAGCGTTTTGTGTATAAATTACAAAACTCTCTCCCCACCCCAACGAAAAAAAAAAAACCACATCGCGGACTCGCGGATACACAACCAGGAAAAGCGACGATCGTCGTCGTGCAAACGCACCAAACACGTCGCCGAACGTACGGCGTTAGCGCGATGATATTCAGCGCGTGTACCGCCGTGTAGCCGGATGACGAATGAACAGTGGAGAGCAGCGTGATAAATAAGAGTATCGGCTCGGCGGGTGTGCTGGCGTGGTCGTGACCGCTGCGAGTCACATCGACGAATCGGACGATTTTTCGCTGCCGACGCGCGCCGTGCGATCCACCATTTTGTGCAATGAGCAGCGACCTGGATGCACCACGGAACTGAGCCGGTACGCGCGCCCTGGAGATGTGCGAAAGATGTGCCCGGGGTTGTGAAAATGTATCTCCAAGGAAAAACTGTCGTCAAGTAAGCTGAGCAAGGAAACAAGCAGGAAAAACTGTAGTGACTTTGGTGTTGAAGAGCGTGCTTAATAAATTACATTTTTGCGAGAGTTTAAGTGAACGTGCTAAGGGTGAGTGCGTGTGTTGGAGTGCGTGTGTGTACGTGTGTGAAAAAAAAGAAGCATTTACATTGTGAGTTACAAGTTCGGCGTAGAGCGCATCAGCAAAACCATCATGGATATGACGTCGGCAGCCGAGGCACGGAGCTGGTACGATAATCAGCGGCTCGGTGGCTCACCCGGAACATCGGCCGCCCTCGGTCACCAGACGGCCGCGGTCGATCCGTCCGAGATGAACCCATTTTACCCGCTGGAAAATGGTTCCCATCGGCGGTACTACCCAACGAGCTACGGACCACACGGTAAGTGCGGGCGTAAACGTTTCGCCCAAATTGTTTCGAGAGCAGTGTTGACTTCTTAGTTGGAAAAGTTTCCAGCCGGCTTTCTTTCTGTCGTGTCATACATTGTTTAGAGTTAAGAGTTTAACTAGCGAGTTGAAGAAAAGCAACCGAAAACCACAGACATACACACACACACTGGTCGCACTGCCACAACGTGGTGGCGCGAGCGTGGCTGTTATTTCAATTTCAATTACATAAAAAAAGTAATTAACAATAATTACTACACACCGCAGCTCGCTCGGGGCTACGGCCAGGGGGGAACACTCGTGCACTGAGTGTTAATGCAGGCGCATGTACACACAACGTTCGTTGCTGTAAAACGTTTCTTCTTTTCATGGGTTCGGTTCGGACCGTGTGGCGGCAATGGCGGAACGTCACAGGAACCAAACTGCAATTGAGATTTCCATCAAGAACAACGAGACGGTTGAACGCGTCGCGGAAATGTAATTATCGCACGCCAAAATAAAACCGCACACCCTCGCCCCATTGGTCCACCTACCGTTACCCTCCTGATGTACATTATTGTGCAACGAGTGAACACCGCAAACGCTCACGCGGATGTCCCAAAAAGCTGCAACCAGCCAGCACAGAAAACAAGCAAAACATGAATGGCGCTTCACAAGATACGAACGGTAATTACTTTATCATTGAAAATTTTGGCCAGTACCGTCTAATTGTATGTGCCGGCACGAAGGTTTTGTAGCCAGGGTTGATGACAGCTCCCCCCCACTAACACACACATACACACGCTGCAGCGCGACGTAAGAACAAATGCGAAAGAACGAAAAAAAAGGTTCGCCGCTTGATGGGACATTGAAGTTTTGCGTTTTTGTTTTTGCTGTTGGTTTTTGTGGTTCGTTTGGCGGCGGCGACCCATTCGCGCGCAGCTCGTTGAGTTGCATGTCGAAAATGAAGACGATGCCGTTCCGTGCCTGCATGCAATTCAGCCGTTCCCCATCTCTGCTCCATTCCCCTTTCCATGGTCTGCCCTGCATTTGCACCTGATGGGAATGAGTTCTCTCGCTGTTGAACATTTTACCAACCGGCCAGAGTCGTGTGGTCGGTTGCTAGAGGCTAGCTAAATTGCGCTGAAACTATCCGTGAGGTTTGGTAATTAAAAGATGCTTAATCTGAATGCGTCACATGCGCGACGGATGGATAAAGCTAGAGCTAGAAAACGCCAAACGTATCCTAAAGAGGATCCGTCCGGGAGTTGTTTGCGATGCCAGCGATGAGAAGGTCTAATGCTAAATAGGAAAGGAAAAGATTTGATGATTAGCGGTGTGTAGGGTTTTCCACCACGAGCAAAATATAAATTAAACTGAAGTAGCGATGAAAATTAATCCTCGTGTTTGTTTACTACCACAACTTCCCGGAATTCCGTTCACACACCGCGAGTTCACGAGTTTGCTGGCCGGGGACGCGTCTGCAACGGCACACAAACATCCATCAGCGGCGTACACTAAATTTTCGACTACCATTTGATTGGGTTTGATGCGCAATAAATCTCGCGATCGCGTTTCAATCACGATCGCAACCCGCACTCTACGACGTCGATTTGGTCGTTAAGATGTTGCTGCGGGTGCTGCTGCTTGTCCCAAAGGAGAAAACTTCCTCGCGTACCAGTAGGATGAATTTTAATTTAAATATTTGATTTACTTCTCGCTACCAGACGCACATTAAACGGCCCCGTATGCTCAGCTGACTAGTTGGCAGATGGCTCACCCGGGGACGGTTGATTCGTCTGCTTCACGATCATGTTACATGGTGAAGCGAACGAGAGAGAGAGAGAGCTCTCGCCTAGGGATCATGGAAGCTGACTCTAATTCCCTGCCCACGGTGCATAGACGAGCATCGATTGGGCGAGTGGGCTGCTCGCTTAATGGTTCCTAGGAGGTGGTAACTGTTTTATTGCCTACTGTCTCGTAAAGTTTGTCCGTTCGACGCGAAGCAATCGAAATGATAAAAACAAATCAACCAAAATTCGGCGACACGCAAACGGTACACAGTGTTGGGGACGTGTCACCCGCAACAGGTGACCCTTTTCGGATCCGGTGATTGATTGATATCTTACCGAGTTCTGCCGAGTTTGGTGTATGTTTTATGTTACGCCAAAAAGGATGGATCTATCAACTTCTCTTTTTTCGTTCGATTCGAGCAACTCTTAGAGGGTTCCCCAAGAAGCAAGAGTTGGGCCGGGTGGATCATAAAATAATCGATAACATGATACGCGTTCCCCGGTGTGCTCGAATGTGCGCGAAGCACATTAGCATTCGGGTTGGAATAGAGCTTCCGTGGATTTTGGTGGCCTGCCACACCGAGACACCAGGCACAAGGTCGATCTTTGGAACCCAGTCCTTAGCCACACAATCGCTTTATTAGCGGCGTAGAAATTTTAGGCGATTTTTATAGCTTTTTTGTATTGCCCTAGCTGGAAGTTAGTGTCCTCTACGAGGGGCGAAAAGTTTGGAAATTCCTATTTCATTGGGCTATAAATTGTGGACGGAAGAAAAGGTCACCCAATGTGCCAATTGTGATGGGGTGAAACTCACCCGGGGGATGATGTTCCACCAAATGGCAACATTAAAAAGGTGTTTTAATCACCGAAAATTCATCGACACGAGCGACATCGTGCGGGTCGTGACGCTTGAACGGCGAGCCGGGAAAAGCGGGAGTTCGCTGGCATTCCCAGACAAATGGACTTCACGTTTGCTAGTGGCGCGCGTCGCCATCTACCATCTGCAGCTGCAGCTAATTCAATCAGCCTCCAGTCTGCTGATCGCTGCAGCATAATGAGATCGCTAGACACACTGGTGCGGACGAAAGTGTCGCCGAATGGTAAAAGTCCAAAAGAAGGGAGTCGCGACCACGAACACGAAAAAAGCAATCTCCACGGCACGGAGAAACCGTTGTATCAAAACGTCTCCAAACGAGAGCATTCAATTGTTAGAGTATGCAATTAATTGCTACTTTCCGTGCGCACGGTCACGGCACACGGTCCAGGGCACATTAATCTGCAAAAATTAATCTGTCATCTTGGGCCTGATGTCTTAATTGAAGCTAATTACCACATTTGTGTCGACCGGTGACCCCGCACAGTTCGCTAGCGGTTACTCCTGCGCATTAGAAGGTCCTTCGTTTTCTGTTGGACCGCCTTCCGCGATGATAGTCACCAGGCCGAGAGTCACCGCTTCGGGAGCGCCACTTAAAATTCCAACCATCCATCTGCCAGTCCGAGTTTCCGAGAGGTTTCGATGCCGACCGGCCGATCACCGCCAGATTGTCCGGCGCGATCCTTTCGCTTGCTCGCTCCCTCACTCCCCATTCGTTTGCTCCCAAAAATGGCGATGACGATTGGTGGGTTGCCGCGGCCGGCCAAACACAATCAAACTGTCATAATTCAATTTAGCGTTCCGGCTACCAGGCAGGGCTTCTGTTTCTAGTTCGTGGCTGATCGAAAACACATGTGCGTACCGGGGCGGCACTCTGGCCGAAAGCCCGTTTGATTGCCCGTTCCGCGCATGATTCGGCGGCACAAACAAACGTCACTCCGGGTCGGCGGTTTTTTTTCTTCTTCTGTTGCTTCGTAGGACGATCATATTTCGATGATCGCACCTTAGCAGCCTTCACTTAATGCTCGTGATCGTGAGCCGAACAAAAAACAGGCCGATACGTTAGAGTGGAAAGGCACAGCAATACAGCTAAATTTAGGAAGAAAGAGAGCGAGAGAGAGCGAGAGAGTGAAAAGGAGAAAGGTAAAATTAAAGGCTTTTCTTAATAAACACATTAAAACAAATAAGTGCTCCTTTTTTTTTTTTTGTTTGATGTTCGACAGATTCCCTTTTTTTCGGGTGGCGCACTTTTCCATCCCCATACCGCTTGCGCCAGTTGTTGTTGAGGAGAAAATGACCATCATTTTTTGTTGTTGTTGGAATTTCTCCGCCTCCGTCGTGACGTACGCGGCGAACTTCGGCGGCGCGCTTCTCTAGTTAAAGATCCGATGTGCTCCAAATATAACCAGACGCGAGGACCATTAAGGGCAACAACACACCGAGCACGGTCGCAGGTTAATCCATTAAAAGGTTTTTCCCCGGGGCGAACGCACCCATGGCCACGGACCTGCGATCGTAGATAGTTCGATGTTTGTGCTTTTCTTCTGCAGCTTAGGTTTTTTTCCCCTCTGAAATTTCACAGTACAACGGTTGTCGGGATCGCGATCCTCCGTGAGTCTTTCTCCACTGTTCGGGGTTTGGTTGGGAGACGGCCCGAAACCGAAACGTCCTTCCATTGGGAGACTTCCCGGGTAACGCGACGCGCACCATCGCAGACCCTTGTTGCCGTCGTGGTGGCTGGTTGGCTGCTGGTTTCGAAAATTGCAAGCTCATGCTAAATAAAATCAAATTATGTTACAACATGCTGGCTCGACTGGCGGCACTCAATTCGATTTTTGAGTAAAACTTTACAGCCCATATGTTTGGTAGAGGCCCCTGGAATGTGTGACATGTGCACAAGTATTTTTAAAACATGGAGCTAGGTGTCGATGTACTATGGGCCGTTTTTCTTACTTTAAACTAGAATAATGAAATAAGAGACTCTCGGACGCAGAAACTTAAACGAAGAGTGTAGTCCTACGATAACCATTTTTAACGATCGCTCATAGTGTTTGTTTTACGATTTAAGCGTGTTTCCATTTTCATTCTCTCTTAGCTTTGTTTTTGGTTACTTTTCTACCGGTTCTTAACACAATTTTACTCCCGCTTCACAATCACCATAACCCGATACGTAGCGTTAGGGTTAGGAGCGTTCTAGGAATTTGACAACATTTATCGCGATTGATTGCGACCACTTAAGATGGGCAATAAAAATCAAAACTCCTAACGATTTGGGCGACCCCGTGGCCACGAGCCGTTACCCACCAGGCTGATGAACCAGGAGGTTAGTTTGCTGCGGTTTCATTAAGTTTTCTGTTTGTGAAGATTTCGAACTTTTTTTTTAACGAAGGAATCGTTAATTATCCTTCACTGCCGTAAAGCGGATGTCCAGGAGTTGGAGAGTGCTTTAAGAGAGCTAGAGAGAATTAAAAGGGATTAGGAGTTGGTGGATTTTGTTGGTTCAGAATTCTAGTTGAACCTTAAAAAAATTAAGCAGACTGGTAAGGCAGAAAAGTAAATCAACGAAATGGGACGAGTTTAGTACGCTTTAAACCTTTAATTTTACGAGAGTTCAATGTGTTTTTTTTTGTGGCAGATCCCGATAAACGGTGCGTGAGCTAACTAAAGCATAGCGTGTGGCTTGTGTCGTTCCCGTTTTGAAACAGACCTCACAGGAAGTACACAAGTCCGTGCCATTGTGATGTGGGTGTAGCTTTGAAGGTAGGCCAAAACATAGATCATTCCTAGGCATGCATTGGTTTGGCTGCTCCCTCTCCCGGCAAGCAAAATCTAGACACAGCATCGATCGTTGATAGCTGGAAAACTTCGACCCCACGAGCGTCAGGAGTAAGTTTCATGCAAACTGTAACACCATTCCAAGAGGAAACATACACTCACCCTGTGCTTGCATATGTATGAGCAGTGTCGATCGGGCTCTGCGTTTGCGTTTAATGCGTTTTTAATGGAGCGAATGCATACGAAGTTCTGCACAACACGAGAAGGTAGCCGGTAAGCTGCTTATACGAGCACCTCAGTACACGCGTGTGTATGTGCAATCGAAGAAGCTCGGTGATGGCTGTCGGTCGGGCGAATCTAATACACCACCGGAAGCGCAAACTCCGTCAGGCCAGCTCCGATCCCAACATGAGGGCTGTAAGATAATCCGCATCAGATCGGATCGGATGTATCTCTTACCGAGATTCGCATTGTCCCGCAACGGACAAGGCACCAAGTGAGTGTACGGGTAGAAGACTGGCCGGACCCGGACTCTTAAGCGTGTAAGCTTTGCAATTAAGCTTCTCCCGGGAGACACTGGGCTAAGATTTGCATCCTGGTGTGCTGGCGCCACTCGTCTGACAATCCTTCGAACTGACCGAAACTGACCACTCTCAAGTGGAAACCCGGCGCGGCCGAAGTCTCGCGCTTAAGCCAATCCGATACTCGGGCCATTCGAGAAGATTGCAGACAGACGCTTGACTACCGGTTGCGGATTCGGACGGTTATTGCAGCCAAACGGCAAAAGGGACTGACGCCGGCGAAGGATCTTCGGACCGAACGGCTTGTGTTGTGGCTGCTCACTTTAGCTCCCGCTCGGTACCTGGATTGGTACGATGCGGACAGCTCGCCATACCTGCGTGAAGCCTGGAATCGGTAAAGGTTATCGGTTTTGTTTTGACCAATTCGGGTGTGATCGCTGCATAGTGGGTCGGTGGTGCGCATGTAATGAATATCGGGATCTTGTAGATCATGCCCGGCCCGGTCGCTGGAGGGAAGAGCGCGAAGCGAAGAAGACAGATTGTGGTGATGGTACGAAACGCAATCTGTGGAACTGGAACCGGTAAAACAAGATTCAGTTGCACATCAAGGTGCGAGCGTCAAAAACGGCGAATGCTGTGGTGTTGAAGCATAAAGTGGAATACAAATATCTGCAGCTGATTATTGGATCAAATCATCGTACGAAGCCTAAAACTAATCAAACTCTCAGCGATCCGCGCGCTTGTTGCAACCATTTAATCAACACATTTTACAGACACAGTTTTGGTGTGGATCGTGCTAAAGCCCAACACGACGGTTTTATATAGAATTTACATATTCTTCTTCCTCTAGCAGCTTACACCACCCGGACCGGGCAGAAAAGGCGTGAACCACGAGCGCGATATTATGTACAGACAGCGCTATACACAACTGGTGTATAGAGTTATAAAACAAGATAAACACGAACCCGCGCTCTCGTTCTCGCGAGTGCTGTGCTGTGTTTTGGGCAGACTTTAGCGCGCACGTTGTAAACACGATCGTCATGTTTGGTCTCGTGTACACAATGCTCGTGTTCTTCGCCAAACTTCTGCTGTCTCACTTCTTCTACCAGCGATTAAAACTAGTTACCATTGTTGCTGCCCATTTATTCCACTCGTGGTTTACATTTTTTTTTTTGCCCGGATGGTATGATTATCATTTTAATAAGGAAGGCTTTTTCGTTGCTGTATGCGGTGTTGTCTCTATGCGATGGAGCCTTACCTTTAAGCATCTTCTTACAAACCTCATTACGGTACAGGTAATCTGGTGAAATTGGTTGCAGCATTTTTTGTTTCCTGTAAGTTGTTGTTTTGGTGTGACAATCTTAACGCAAAAGAAAAATAAACCGAACTTCAATTTCTTCCATTACACTGCTAGCGAATCTGCACACAAACAAGTGGGTCCAACAATTTTGTGCCTCAAAATGAACTCATCACTCACCTCCTCCAGCTGCCAGGTTGCGCTTTGTGTTTAGGACATCCTCCGGGCAAGCGAAAAGGAAGGAAGTAAAAGTTTAGGAATAAGTGGTAGAATACAGGGAGAGACCAAAAAAAAGCGGAATATTTCCGAAGTTCTTCCCCTGCTCGGTACAAAAAGTCCGGAAGGCATAGGATAACCTTCAACGCTGCCTTTCGTCTTCTGGACTAGGTCTACCAACAGCAACAAGGACTAGGTGCGTCGTGGGTGTGTATGTGTGTGTACCGCCGGGTGTACAACACGGGTACAGGTGAAATTGGTTGTAATTATGTAAAATGATTATTATAAATAATAATTACATCCAATCCTCGATGCTGCCGAGATAACGGCTCAAGTGGAGATACCTCATTCCAGGAACTTCTTCAGAATAGGCTCTCGTGTTTCCCTTTCGCATGGTAAATACGCAGAGGCCACACCGGGCGGAAAATTGGTGCACAGAGGTTCACTATCTTTGCTTCGCGAGCCTTCTGGCGAGCTGCTGTTGACAGGGCGAGAGCTGTTTGGGAAAATTGAGTATGCAAGAGCAACAACAAAAAAAAACGCACAAGACAAAAGCCAAACCATTTTTGTAACGCTCGCTTTATCGCGATGGCAGCCGAGCCAACTAGACTGCGGGCTGATTTAGATTAGGCGCACCAGAACAAATTGTATTTTTTCTTGCGGAAGTGATTACTAGGCCCGGGCTTGGGGGAAAACTTTGCGCCGAACAGTGTTGAAACGAAAAAAAATTAATTTGATTTTGCAATCAAGCTGCTAACGATTTGTGCTTGATTGAAGTTAAGCTTGAAGGAACTTCTGTGTTTGACCTCTTTAGCGGATAATAATTAATAAAAGAAGTGTAATGTTTGTACTACATTCGGTATTGTTCGAACTCGGATAGTCGTTTGGACAGAAAGATCCAACACAAACAAATGTATTTGTTATATTCATCCTTTCACGGATGTACGTGGTAGAAAACAGCTTGAACAAAAAGCTGCATCTAATAATTTTCATAACAAAAACCCAAATGTGACGCCCGAAGAAATATTGTCCCCGAACAAAGCCTTTCTTCTCGCGACAGTCAGACAGACATAAGAGCTTTTGTGTACGAATACAACACTCCAAAACATCCAAACAAAAGACCTCGGGACAGAATAAATCAGTAAAATTGAAATTTTCGGTACACAAACCCCCTTGGAATCCATTCCTTTTTTTCCGGGTGTACCGTTCAATGGGTGTTCGATGGCGCACATCCTGACCATCGTAAGGCGTCAGAGAACGTTCGTTTTGTTATTGAAAAGATCAAGGTGTCAAAAGATGCGAACCAAAATCACTTTAAAAATAGATTCCAAATGTAGTTCAAATTCGGATGGCTGAAAAGAGGTTGTAAGACCGTTGTAACAATGGTAAAGCATAACTTAAAAAAAAAGCTCATGATGCCTTTTGTGCGTCATTCCCGACAATTGACACATCATTCGGCAGGAACCTACACACGAAAGGCTTACGACCCCCGGCCAGCCATCTTTCCGGTGGTGGCCATTTGCCGACCTGAGAGCCCATTGTTCGCGGCCGATATCCTGCCGATTTACGCACTGCAAGAGTTCTTACGTTTAAAATGCCGTTCACCGGCGTTGTATCTAAGTTATAAATTAGTTGGATTTTAAGTACTGAAATGGAACAGAATCTGCGTATCCAGGCGGACCCCTGCCGGGTGGAGCACGATAGTAGCGGACCAGAAATTGTAAACCAGGTGCTACGGTGCAATCGCCACCTTTCTAGCCGGTGGAAGTGGATGTAAAACGGAAGGCCACCGAACCAATACACAACTGTCAACCCTCGGTGGGAGCGCCAGTATAAAGGCTGGAGCTTGGTTTTCGGCCCCATGCTGTGATCGTATTATATTGAGAAATTTATCGTTATTTCTGGTTCTCCGGGTGAGTTTGGCTGGTGAGTTTGGAGCGGGAGCGAAGAGTTTATTTGTTTAATACGGCTGTTCTGAGAATTATCGAGCTGAGGAGTGAGTGCGACCGAGCGAGATGAATAAAAAAGTTCATTTTCCTTCTTGCTGACTGTTATTAATAAACTTCGAAAGAATGCGTTTTTGTTCGTTGAATGGAGCATATCATATTTTTATAACGATGAAAGCGCTACATGACTGCCGCAAAACTGATGCTGCTAGTGTCCCTTGTGTGTGAGTGTTTCGCCATTTTGTAAAATCAAGTCAATTGACATGCAGCGGGACTTCCGAAATGTTGGTGCCCCTCCGAAGCTGGTTTTTTTGGTAATATTTCTTCATTTTTCTCACGCTTCTCGGTCGCCGATGGGTCGCATCCGACGCCGTTTATGAGAAGGTTTCGTTCCTTCAATGCCCAATCAGTGGACGAAATCTGCCGACGAAATCTGCCCCCCTATCGGATGGATTTCATGTTGGTTGGTTTCCCCATTTCGCACCTTTCGGGTGTGCGTGTGTGTGAGCCTTTGCTGGGTGCTGTTGTCCACCCTTGCTCAAGGAAGACCCGGCACCGCAAGAAACAGTAATAACACAGAAAAGAAACATAATTCATAAATCAAGCACACGTAATGAATACGCAACTGGCAAGGAAAACAAGAAACCTCGGGCGTACTGTGCTGGGAATGGTGATGTGTTGGACTTTTGGCGTTTTTTTTGTGTGTGTGTGTTGCTTATTATTTCTCGAAACCCATTGCCACCTTCTACTGCCGACATTCGCAGTTGTACACCAGTTGGCACCTATGAGTTGTCAAAGCGAAAACTCCCACCAAAAACGTCAAGAGGAACACCAACCGGCAACCCAAGAAATCCCATAAGTCACCCCAAACAGACCAAACGGATCCGTGGGTCCCGATCAGAAGGGGTTTTGTTTTCATCATGGGAAATACGGGATACCAACACAAGCCTAAGGGGGCTACATTCACGCACGGCCCCAGTAGACACACGCATAAACAGTAGAGAACTGTTGGAGAGTTCTCATAATTTATCAATAATTTATTATTGGTCTCGCGTACCCACTTTGGACCGTACCGCGGTGGGACGAGGACCCTCCCCAAGCCAGGGGAGGAGGTACAGCGTATTTCGCTAGGTTCGCGCAAAACGACGCGCAAAATGTCGAACGGAATAAATTTGCCGCCGGGCCGGGTGCGACTCATAATTCTTTTGCCTCTGTACGCCCCTTTTTACGGGAGACTGGAGGATTCTGGACTGGAAGTTGGAGTCCTTAGCAGGGGTGGATAGAGAAGGTGGAAGGTAGTTTTTCTTAACTTCTCCCCCATCCCATCCCACCGAGCTCCAAGGTGTGTAAAATGGTATTCGAATTTAAAGTGAAAGAAAGCGAATCGCCAAAGACAAGATAGCCGCGCGAAAAATGGTCCGGAACGCACGTTTCTAGCCGGATAAACCGATAGCGACTTGCGTGAATGAACGCACACGTACCACCGTCTGTGGAAGGTGTCAATTGATGGTTTGGTCATGAATTTTAATGTCCCATCCTGTACACATCACACTCCACGGTCCACAGCCTTTCACAAACTGCAAGAATCTGTCACATTGTCCGCTAGCGAACTGTGTGCAGAACGTTCGTGGAAAATGAATTTAAAAACGATTAATTGAAACCCTTTCGCAACGTCAGTGGACTTTGGGTTTTCTTGCTGGAAAAGTGCCACACATCAAACGGAGATTCTGGGAACTTTTTGAATGCATGGAATTGGAGCACTCGTTGATGGGTAGAGGTTTTACTGATGAACTCTTGCATGCGTGCTAGCCGCTCAGCAAGCGGCATGTAAATAATATTCCCAATGGACCATATTTCAAGGGACAATCTTAAGGGTTAGTTAGCTGTTTTGTTATTCTGAAACGGCTTGTGCTCCAGAGGCGAATCATTTCTTCAGAATGTGGACATCAACATGATGGCGCACGAAATGATACACCCTTTGAAGGGTAGCGCGCCTCATTTTTCATCTTCATTAATTAGTTTCGTGCCGCTCGGTACCATAAGTCACCAGCAATAGAATGGTATGGAGGTACAACGGCAAACAACAACAACAAAAAGGAGGCCACCGAATGCTACCGACCAGCCGACAAAGGCGACAGAACATAATCTCTCGATGTCTGGCGCTCAATTAATTCATTAAATATTTACATAATACTGGCTGGCGATGCACCCCACACTCGCGCCACTCGCGGAATGCGACCGCTGGTGTGCAGAAACTGCTGCAGTTGTGGCGCTTGACCGAGACCAAGCGTGCGGAATCGCTTCACTGGTGGTGCAATTGCATCGCGAACGCCACGACGTGCACGCGCACATTGTGCGCAGCGGTTGAGCTCCAGAAAGGCCGCGACGAGGACGCGTGTGACCTCCCGCGTGGTTGGAGAAAATTGCAATACAAACGGTGGCGTGCGTGAGTGAGTGTAGCATAGCAGGAAGGAAGCAGCGGCCGCAGCAAAAAACGCACACTGCATAAGCCAGCCAGCTCAACCCTTCTGCCCACAGGTCCTATTATTTTATTAGCTTCATTTTGGGTATTTATTTTATAATAACACACAGATGTTTATTGCTTAATGTGAGGTTTCGCTGCGTACGCTTGGCACCTAGAGGGTAGGGTGATTGGTGGGTGAGGCAGGGCGCAATTTCCGAGTCGGTCGACGCGATCGATAGCGTGACGTGCCCGTGCAAGATAGACGGGTGTATGCGTTTCTTACCACGCGCTCATCACCCACTAATGCTAATGGTGGCGAGAGGGGACAGAGCACAAGCAAAAAAGGACGCCAACGAGTAGGTTTCTTCGCAAATCGGCATCGTAGTTACGGGGTTTTTTTTTGTTGCTGCTAGTTGCCACTCTAGGGTGGTTTTATTAGCATCGTTTGTTACAAGGCACATCCACACACGCAATGTTTTCAAAACCGACGACAAAATGCATCTCTCGATGGCATTCAACACGATGTAGCTTTTTTTCTTCTCTCGCTTTTGCGCCTTCAATGTTCCCTTGGCTGCACACACAATCGCGCACTCCATGCGGTAATTGTCAATTGTTTGGCTGTGCATAATATCCGCGGGCACATTTGTGGCGCAACGACAGCACACACACACACACCCACTGAGGTGCAATTGTCGTGTGGTCGGTTGAAGTTTCGTAGCATTCCGTACGGTCAGTACACAAAATGGGGGACACGGCGCAAAATGGTCACCACTGGAAGGATGCCAAGCTTCGCCGAGGGCACAGACAATTGTTGGTAGAGTTGACAGAGTTGATGATTTTGTTTATAGAAGCTGCCAATATCTCTCAGTTATCTGATCGTTTTGATCGAATAAAAATGATAAATTTTACAACAAAAAACAAGATTCTGGAGATCCTAAGCGTCAAGCATAAAAATATCTCTTCGTCCGCAAATTCAATATCCAACTTAAGTTTCTTTAATCTTCAGGCCGAGATTAAGTGCCATCTGCTCGATCCTTTGGTAAGCTTCTGCTATTTAGGAAAGTTTCAAACCAATGACATTTATGATATCAGCATGTGAAAATATTTAGATTGACATGGAGAAGCTGCGTATCCTGAAGTTTCCACCTTAGAGTCTGCGATGGCCCTATCTAGTGCCAGATCCTTGGCGTATTGTCCTTGGAAAACCCTGAGAGTTTTCCATCCACCTTCACCTGGCAAGTGATAATGTTAGCTTGAGAAAATCTGGACAAATAATTGAGGAGATCAACAAGTTAGTTGTCTACTAGGTTATTCAGAGAATATGTTTGTCTCGGCTTTTAGAAAAAAGATAATCATTTTCGGCGAAGAACCGAAGCAACCAAGAGTCGTACCATACCATTCTTATGGTCTTATCGTCTTACGGGTCTGTGCTGTCTTCGGATTATTCCTTTCATACACGAATGCCGTCACACTTAAGGTATATCGGGTTACCGTATCGCGTACGACGGGATAATAAAAGCTTAAAGCACCCATTTAAAGCTACTCTTACCACGCGCTCATCACCCACTAATGCTAATGGTGGCGAGAGGGGACAGAGCACAAGCAAAAAAGGACGCCAACGAGTAGGTTTCTTCGCAAATCGGCATCGTAGTTACGGGGTTTTTTTTTGTTGCTGCTAGTTGCCACTCTAGGGTGGTTTTATTAGCATCGTTTGTTACAAGGCACATCCACACACGCAATGTTTTCAAAACCGACGACAAAATGCATCTCTCGATGGCATTCAACACGATGTAGCTTTTTTTCTTCTCTCGCTTTTGCGCCTTCAATGTTCCCTTGGCTGCACACACAATCGCGCACTCCATGCGGTAATTGTCAATTGTTTGGCTGTGCATAATATCCGCGGGCACATTTGTGGCGCAACGACAGCACACACACACACACCCACTGAGGTGCAATTGTCGTGTGGTCGGTTGAAGTTTCGTAGCATTCCGTACGGTCAGTACACAAAATGGGGGACACGGCGCAAAATGGTCACCACTGGAAGGATGCCAAGCTTCGCCGAGGGCACAGACAATTGTTGGTAGAGTTGACAGAGTTGATGATTTTGTTTATAGAAGCTGCCAATATCTCTCAGTTATCTGATCGTTTTGATCGAATAAAAATGATAAATTTTACAACAAAAAACAAGATTCTGGAGATCCTAAGCGTCAAGCATAAAAATATCTCTTCGTCCGCAAATTCAATATCCAACTTAAGTTTCTTTAATCTTCAGGCCGAGATTAAGTGCCATCTGCTCGATCCTTTGGTAAGCTTCTGCTATTTAGGAAAGTTTCAAACCAATGACATTTATGATATCAGCATGTGAAAATATTTAGATTGACATGGAGAAGCTGCGTATCCTGAAGTTTCCACCTTAGAGTCTGCGATGGCCCTATCTAGTGCCAGATCCTTGGCGTATTGTCCTTGGAAAACCCTGAGAGTTTTCCATCCACCTTCACCTGGCAAGTGATAATGTTAGCTTGAGAAAATCTGGACAAATAATTGAGGAGATCAACAAGTTAGTTGTCTACTAGGTTATTCAGAGAATATGTTTGTCTCGGCTTTTAGAAAAAAGATAATCATTTTCGGCGAAGAACCGAAGCAACCAAGAGTCGTACCATACCATTCTTATGGTCTTATCGTCTTACGGGTCTGTGCTGTCTTCGGATTATTCCTTTCATACACGAATGCCGTCACACTTAAGGTATATCGGGTTACCGTATCGCGTACGACGGGATAATAAAAGCTTAAAGCACCCATTTAAAGCTACTCTTACCACGCGCTCATCACCCACTAATGCTAATGGTGGCGAGAGGGGACAGAGCACAAGCAAAAAAGGACGCCAACGAGTAGGTTTCTTCGCAAATCGGCATCGTAGTTACGGGGTTTTTTTTTGTTGCTGCTAGTTGCCACTCTAGGGTGGTTTTATTAGCATCGTTTGTTACAAGGCACATCCACACACGCAATGTTTTCAAAACCGACGACAAAATGCATCTCTCGATGGCATTCAACACGATGTAGCTTTTTTTCTTCTCTCGCTTTTGCGCCTTCAATGTTCCCTTGGCTGCAAAAAAAACACTGGAACTGGATCTCCCTGGTAAGGAGAGATATTCTGCTCATCTCACCACCGTACGACGTTCGGTTAACACGTGGTTAAGTATCATTAAATAATTGACTTACCTAGAGCCGTCTGCATGCGGCACGGTCGCCATTCAACCACGAAGCATGTAAAAAAAAACACTGGAACTGGATCTCCCTGGTAAGGAGAGATATTCTGCTCATCTCACCACCGTACGACGTTCGGTTAACACGTGGTTAAGTATCATTAAATAATTGACTTACCTAGAGCCGTCTGCATGCGGCACGGTCGCCATTCAACCACGAAGCATGTAATTTCGTGATGATGTTTTTCGGGCCATTGCGGTTTGCGGTTTGTGTTGGTTTTCTTAATCACTGGTATGTGTGTGTGGTTCTGCAGATTCTGGAGATCCCGATTAATCTGACACCCAATCCCAATCCAAGACCTGCTAACCGCACTAAGGGACCATATATCGATCGGACGGTTATCCAACGTGTCTGAAGGGACCGAAGATAGAAAGCTTGTGGAGAGCGACGAGTGAGTAGAGAAATGTTTGGTTTGAGCCTGTTTACAGCTACGTCCGGAAAGTGGGCATTTAATGTTTTCATACCAATCATCCAGATTTTCGTCAATTATTGCACCATCGTTCGTTTACTTGGTCGTTCGCATGGCTTACGCACCAGATGGTGAACAAGCTAAAGAATGGATATAGGAATGTGTTAAACTGTGTGTTTCTTTTTTTGTGAATATCCGGTAGCATTTATAGGTGATGCTTAATTTGATGAAGCTTTCATGAAGTCTCCATGCAAGAAAGTGCATTGTGTACCTTTCATGTGTTGACAGCTGCATGATTAGCTTGAAGCCAACTTTTGAATTACTTCCTCCCGTAAGAAAGGGCTCAAAAATATTTGTTTAATGTACACCTTTTAAGCATCTTCAAATTCTAGAACCTCCCCGAAACAGGAAAACACTCCTAACAGCACACAACAATCACTTCCTTTCGCCTAGTGACACACAGTTTGCCACTCATGAATCATGAATTCTAATTCAATTCAAATCAGTCAAGTTGGGGCAAACTGCGCCAAAATCGCCGATATCGCCGATCGGGGTGCGATCCCATCAATCAAAATTGCGGCAGCGACACCGCTTGCCCATTTTAACAAGTTTGCAAGTTCCTCAATGAACGGAGCAAAGCAAATGTCAAATGTATGATTTTTTCTTTTCTTTCATGCGTTCTCCAGCTCTCCAACACAGAAGCCTCCGATCGCAACTTGCCGACTGACTCCTTTTTTACCGTTGTCAATGGAAGAGTGTGCTGTTGCTTTTTCCCTGCAGCTCGCCCCACACCGATCATCGTTTTCACTCCATTATTTATTGGATTTTAATAATTCATAAATAAAATCAATAAATCTGCGAATCGCACACAGCATCCAACATTGGTCCAGGGGTTGTTTTTTTTTTTGTGTGCCGATGTTGCTTGTATTCTTTGCGTGCAGTTCACATCCGTTCCATCAAAAACCTGACCGCGCCGTTTCGTTCGAAAGGGTTTGCCGAGCGAGAGAAATCATAATGTAATAAATTCAAGAATTCCAGGAGGTCGAACGGCTCTCCGGGTTGGCGCACACTGGGCAGTGCGAAACCGGCATCAGGATTTGCACGGGAACCGGCGGCTTTGTCAACACTACCGGCGGGTGACCCACCGGCAACGAGCCAGGCAACGGGTGTACACGCTTTCCAAGAAGCACACCGGCGACGCTTCGGCTGCCAAAGTCATGCGTTTGACGCACGGTTGTTTTTTTTTGTTGCCGGTTGTACCATAAATCCGGCACAGACACGATGGCTGTGGCGTTTCGTTGTGAGACGGACCGGACCACACAAACCTCCCGGTCAACATGGAACGTCCAGGCGCATCCCGGCGAACTCGCGCGCTAAAGTGAACTGGACAAACATTACGCGAACAAAACCGAACAACCGAAATGACAGAACAGGAGAAACAATTCATACCGAAAGCTTGCAGGCATAATGTATTGCACACACACACAGTCGGGAAGAAAAATGAAACGAAAACCGCAGCAAGAAGGAATAAAATCACAAGCAAGAAACGCGTACAGTTGGGGGAAAAAAAGGTTAAAACAAACAGATAAGACAAACGCATGGCGTGAACGCGAACAAGCGTCCTTTATGATATTAGGATATGATACAAAGGGATGGCGAAGAAACGCGAAACAAAACAATGAAGCAAAACAAAACAACAAAAAAAAAACACAACCTAAACGAATGGATGCACGAATAAACAACAATGCAGTCGCGCGAATCATATAAACTGTAATAAATAAATAATAAATTAAATAACTGACCTGCCGACGCAGGACGCGATGGCACGATGGAAGGAAAATAAATGGCACCATGAAACAGGGGTTTGAACAGTACAATGATAACGACACTTCTGCAACACACGCGGAGCATCGTTGCTGATGCTTGGTTTTCCGTGTGTGTGTGTGTGTGTGTGTGGCCGTGCCGCAAGAGCCAGATGAATTTTTGATTTGATTTCACAGGACGCTTTTCAGCGCGAAGCAAACATACCGAACAAGCGACTTGATCCTTCAGCCATTCCGGGTTTGGCGGATGGTTGAATTGCAAAAAAAAACTCTTTCCTTGACTCCGAAGGCGACTCCGAGCGTGGGGAATTATGCATCAAAATTTATGATGCGATTTCTCCGCGTGCCAACCGGGGCTGATCGAGAGAGAACGAGAGAGTGAGACAACAAACTGCTTACAACTGAAGCTGAGTTAAAGAAGCACAAAAAAACGACATACCATTGCTTGATCACTCCTTTGATCGGAATCGATCTCATCGCACATAATACATGTGTAAGCGATAGGGCTTATTGTTAACGAGACAGGTCCTCAGATATCGTGGTGGCGACTGTTGATGGTGAGTATTTGTAGTTACCTTCCCTGCAGATGATCATCTCCCGTACGGCTTATGATCGATATCGAAGCCCCGATGATGATGATTCCTCGGGGAATCTCTTGCCCATTGCTTGATCCGCGCGACAGAAGCTCCAAGCAAAAAACAGCCAACAACAGTCCATTTCGTAGTCCATTTATCATCCCGGCTAACGAACGAGACAAAGTTTCGCGGACAGTTTCGCGGTGAAGATGATAAAACGCACACGAGTTGATTATGGTTTCCTATTACTGCGAACACTTGACAGGCGCAAAGTGCAAAGAAGGAAGTCTTTTCTCTCTCTATCGCTCTTTATGTTTGGTGAAGGTTGTGCATTGCTATAGAGGAGCGAAGGTGAAATAATAACGATACGGAGGGAATTTTCATGAGACACGTTCGCAAATATTTTATCCCCGACGAACCCTAGCCGACCGTCAAAAGGAATGCACAAGCGTTGTGTCGTTTTTGGTGCCTTTTTGCTAGATCGTTTTTTTGGACAGTGGCATTAAATTTTTGACATGTGATTTTAGAAAACACTCGCCACAGTTCATTTCACAGCTCACAAAAGGAATGTAGTGTGATTGGGAATAAAATTTATGAATTCCAACCATTCTCGACCGACCGACCAATTTGGGGAGCATCAGGAAAAGCGAGCCATGTTGTATCTCTTCTTGTTGGCATGAATATTTTTCCAATGCTTTTGATCGAAACGCACAATAAAACGTCCGATGAGAACCAATGGGAAGGTTTTTGTTTGCTGGTAGAACTAGCTTCATGGTACACTTATGCATTCCCAAGCCTTGCGAGACCACCAAACAAAAAAAAAAAAGGTGTCCAAAACGGACGCATCACGAAATGGCGTCGCGATGACACGCTGATCGGTACTATTGATATGCTTTGCGGACTTTAGCTTTGACAAGGGAACACGAGAATAGCGCACGAAACTTTCGAAAAGAGTTAGAAGCAAAAACGAACTCGTGGAAACATCACCACAGATCATAACAACATAAAAATCGATGTCATGAAGTGTCAAAATGTCGGCGTAAAGCTGCTTTCCTAGTCGTTGTGCAATAATTTATTCCAATTCACTACAATTCTCACCCAACAGTTGAACACCAAAGTTGACACGGAACAAATTGACCGCCACACTGGTAGAAATGACGCCACGGTTCCAACCGTTCCCTATCATCGTAACGTAATGTTCATGTCTAACGAGCTGCGCACATTGTCCCTCTTATCAATTTGTTAATTTCCGCCTGTAAGCTCGCGCGCGCGAGCCACAGTTATCTTAAAAATGCGTTAAATATCCTTCCATTACGTGGCGAGCCGGCAATCGCCGTCACGGAGCAAAAGAAAGCTTCGGTGAAATGGAAGTGACCGAAAGGCCCTACCCGTCGAAAGGTGGACCTCCTCTCGATCGGGTCCACCGAAGAAGCGAAGCTAAAAGGGAAAACAAAGAAAACACATTTTCACCGTCGAGTGTCGGCCATGGTGAACCAATTTCATCAGCATATTTCGGGGTAATAATCCAGCAGTATAGCACCCTGCCGGGTGGGGAAAACTTGTCCCACCCCATCGCCGACTGTGAGGTAGTGAGTGACCGCGCTGGCGAATCGATAAAACGTCCACTATCACATCATTTGTTTTTGCCTGGTAGGAAAATGCCGGGGCTGCGTGGACGCCATTTTTTTTGCTGTTGGTTCCTGTACAGCGGTCGGCAAACACACAAATGAATACCGTTGCCATCACACCCATTGAAATTGGAGTAAAACATAACCTATTACAAATTGATACTTTGCAGCACGGACCAATCGGACACAAGGGTGTGTGTGTGTGTGTGTGGACGTGGGGTGGAGACGCGCGAGTGGACAACAATGTAACGAAAAATTATACTCGAAACCGGTCCCGTCCAGCAGCGTACAATTTTCCTTCCGTGTGCTTTCCCACAGTACGGCAGCAGACGTAATACAGTTTCCATGCTTTCTGTGCGTGACGTTTTCGTTTTCTGTTCGTCTGCGGTGGCATTTGGGGGGGGCACGAAGTAACGATGGACATCTCACTGTTGAACACCCTCACCAGCGCCGAAAACATGTAACGGTTGGGTTGGTTTGCTTTCGTGTGTGTGTCCGTACGGCGGTCAGTTGATCCTGGCCCGGTGTGTTGTACAGTGACGTACGCAAATTGTACTCATTATCACACAACTACATTCAACACGCTGCCAATGTAACCCTTACCGAGTGAGCTCACTCGCTCTCTCAGCCCTCGACGTTACTAATTGTAATAGTTGCGAAGGGAGAAAAAAATGCTCCAACATTTGCATGAAAGTTTTCGGTTAAACTTGTTGTTTGGAGGGTTTAAATGTAATGTAAGTTCGTCAACGCCAACACCAACACTATCAAGCACGTATCCTTCTTGCACCGAGAGGGGCTTTGTTTTGATTTTAGCATTCTCGCTTCCTATTAACATAAATTAAATTAAATAATGTAATGTATATCCGTTTCGATTTGACTACGGAGCCCACACTTCAGCAAAACACTCCTGCGCGCTCTGTGCGTGCATGCCTTCGGGGTTGGCCTGCGCTCCGAAGTTCTAGTTTGGCCTAGTTTTCGTGCTCCAAGGCAGCGCTGGTCGGAAGGCAACGGTTACGTGGTTCCATTGCGTTTTAGCTCCGTACCGGAGCAGTCATTGTTATTAATCTTGCTCCCGGTGTTGAGCAACATTTTTCACCTCCACGCCTGTTTTGCTCCGGGTTGCTTGGTTGTGAATGGCAATGAGCGGTCTTGGTTAGCGCTCACCAGCGCACGCGACGCACGACGCGAGTGGTAGAATCCTGGTAGAGTGGAAAACAGTTAGAACGGCTTATCAGCGATGGGTATGAAACATTTTTAACTAAAACAAACAAACAACCATTCATTTACCGCATGCCATATTTTAAGCCCCGTGTGGGTGACTCGGTTCGGTGGCCTCCCGAGATTGATTGCATTGTTTCTGCTTTTACTGAGCATTTAAAATACCTTCGCGCGGATTGGGTGGACTGTGATGTTTTACAATGCGAAACAGCTTGTGCAAATCATGCTTCCTTCCAAAAGGCAAAAAACCGTTTAACACACTACACACCCTAAGCTAGTTAAGTGTTTGCTTTCCGTTAAACCTTCCCCGAAAAAAATGCACCCTTTCAAAACTAAAACCACTTTTTATCGGGGACACCAATCAAGGAAATGGGAAATGAAGCATACAGAATCTTTGCTCATCTCCCTCCTAAGCCATCCATGTCGTTGCAAGCAATCCCTGCTGGTATGATTGTGAGTTAATCGAATAATACTAGCCTCGGGGTGTCCTCGGCGATTGGCCAATAGCTAGAGCACTCTTCGGGAGATAGTACTACATCTCAAACACGAGTCTTTGATTGGAAGTGATTTTGTTCTGCTCTCGTTCACTCGAGTACTACGTCCAACGTTGACCAGAAAAGCCGCGCTGGAAAAAACTGAACCTCACCGGGTACGTTAAATAATGCGGAGAAAAACAAATAAAATGTTGCCCTCCCGATGTTCGGGGATGGATTTTGCTGGTGGTGTTTTTAATTCCCGTGCGCTAAACGACGATTTCTGGTCGCTTATCTCGCCCGGTCCGATCAGTCTTGCGTCAATCGGCTTAGCAGCGGCTAAACGCCCTTTTTCGTTCGTTTTTTGGGAGGGATGCGTGTATGTGTGTGATGCATTGATGCAATTGCCCTCTGCTGCTGTTAAATGTCAACCGCCAGCTTACGGAGTGGTAGGAAAATGATACAATTCACCCAGACGCACGCTGACAGTAGAGTAGGATTTTATTTCGAGGGTTTTATTCTAGCTTGGCCGGCTTTTTCCTAAAGGCAAATATAGCCTGGCATCCTAGCTCGGTACCAGAAGGATTCATTGTCTGCGTACCATCATTAACCACCCCAGGGGTTGATTGAAGTGTATCGTTCGAAGCCAGAGGAACAACCGTCGGATAGCAACCAACTGGTGGATATGTATCCGGTAGCGTGGACCAAAGATCCTTATCGTAACTGCTCCCGTTCCGTATGGAATTATGGGAGGAAAAGTCCTATCGGGGTTTTCGTCCACATCGGAATTCTGTGGGGCAGCTGGCAGTCTGTTTTTCATCCTTTTTTGAGCCTCTTGTTTTTTTTTCGGTTTCCTCTTTCAAAGTCCACCGAACAGAAAAGATGGCCGACAGAGGATGTTTAGTTTGCATTCACACGACAAAAACAAACCCTCGCCCTGCCAGCTACCAGGTAGGAGTGACTAAACAATAAATGACGCCAAGAGATACAACCCTCTTCTCTAGGATAATGATTTAAGGTGGTAATGATGTTGTTTTTTCTTCCGTTTCTAATGGATTTTTTCTACCATTATTACGAGCGGCAGGATGTTGCGAGACTTGCTTCGCTTCAATGCTCCACATAATTCACAAATACCGAAGGGATACACATACATCATAATTGCATACGACTCGCTGCAATCGCCATTGCTAAAGGGCTGACTAGAATGTGTGTGTGTTTTCCGAGCACCAAACGTTCATTTTGTTCTTCCTAGGGTCAACGAGAGCTCGATTTACTTGCGGTGAGAATAAATAAAATGATCCGAACCTTTATTGCGCTCGGTCGGTCTCGATTGTGGACGAGCGCTTAACAGACGGGAAATGCAAACATTGGGGAAGTTTTTTTCTGTCTTTATGCGGGAAAGCGTTAGATGGCAAGGAAACAAACGAGTCTGGCCTTAAAGGCCATCACAATGACGAAGGCTTTTTTTTGTACCGAGCAGCAAACAAACCCACCCGAGTTTCGTTCAATTGAGCGAACAAAATGGACGAATTTCGTCGTACTTTTATTCGATGCTTTTTTTTCGCTGCTTGTTACTTGCAAAACGGAGCTTCCACTTCCGGTTGCGGAACTGCGTCGGAATGTCAAAAAGGGGTTTCTGCGATTTGGAGAAGGCAAGCCACAAAGAAAGAAACAAAACGGTCTCGTTATCTGAGGCCGTAGTTGTCTGTATTTGAATGCCGTTTAATTAAACTGTTATATGCAAATGCGTGAAATTGTGTACAGCGAAAAAGGATGACATTACATTGTGTAGCTGTGTCGGTGCGCTTTTACAAAAAGCGGGAAAGAATAGTGACTTTAAAGTAATTATACATTACGAACAATATTTTAATTACTCACCCTGCTTTCTTTATGTTAGCACAGTATCGTTCGTCTGTGGATAAGAGCTAGAGCTTAGTGTGCCAAAACCAGGCCTGTCAGTCAGTAAAGTAATGAATTTAGGCGCACATGAAGACACTCGTTACTCGGCGCATGTTAATTTACCACTCAAGCTGAACGTACCCGGGAACACGTGTATCAAAAGGCTCACATTCACCTGCTCGCTTGGTTCGTCGTTGTCGTGCCTTCACCGATAATAAATACATATTTTCGTGCTTAAACGTCTGGGGTGATGGTCTTCCGTAGGCTGGTGACTGCTCTGGCGTTCGGCGATTTACGTGCGTTTTTTTTTTTTTTTTTTTTTTTTTTTTTGCTCGGTTTCTGGTGCTCTGGATTGATGTTTTTTTCTCCTTTTGTTTTATCGTGTCGTGTTGACACCATTGAAGCAAAACGGAGTTAGCGATTCTTAGGAACTCAAGGATCAGTGACTCCTTCGGTTTGCGCCAGGACTAAGGGCCGGTGTTCCCGTGGACAAGGACTAGCCATAAATTAAGGACAGCAACAACACAAAGAAACCTCCGGCTTCCTGGTTCCTTTTTCTGTGGAGCGTGTGTGAGTTTTTTTTTTGTGTGTCCTTTTTGATTCCAATTCCTACTCGTTACAATCCAGACAAGTGTTCCCTTTTCTGGGCCAGGTGAAGGCAGGTGATTTGTACCGGGTCTTTCTCGATTTAACTAAAGGTGCAGCTTGTCGAGTGTTGGAACGCTTGTAGACAATTTTTTCCCCTCCATCGGTTTGGTTTGGAATTATGACAGAAGTTCTCGTTGTTGTAAATTAGGCCGACAGGGTTTTGATGTCTCAAGTCATACCGAGTTAGCGATGGTGTTGCATTTTTGCTAAACAATGACACTGTATCATTTTTGTATCCCAAAAAAAAACACAGAACGAGAGCTTTAAATAATCTAACCTGATAGTCATCACACGATGGCGTAAAGAAAGTGGATAACTAATGCAACTGCGAGAAAGAGCTACCAAATGGCTGGGAAAAACTGACGTGCAATAAATACAGGCACCTTTCCCTGACATTAAAGTGTGAGATTTTTCATTCTTAGTCTTGGTCCCAAAAATGGATTTTCCTTTTGGCTAGTCGGCTTCCTAAGAACGGACGAACAGCAACAGCACCAACCTGTCAACGGTTGGACAACTTTAATGTGTTTTAAATGTAGCCCATCCATTCAAACTGCTTTAATTTGGAGGCGAACTTTCAATCCGTAAAAACCTCCAAACCGGAACTACAACTGTAGTTTGGGAGTACTGCCAGCGAAACCCAAAAAAAGACTTTGAAGTAAACGTTGGGAATCCATTGTTTGTTGCTTAAAAATCGGTTTAGACGACAACTTGACTGTTTTTTATTTGACATGCTCCCTCGTGGGTTGAGTTATTCGAGCTTTCAATCTAGATTTTTCTTTACTTGTGCCGAATGTTTACGTGGCGCTAAGCTTGCCTACCCAAAGGATGTTAAATTGGAATGATTTTTCGTTGACAGCTTGACTGATTTTGGTGAGTTTAACCTGCACCAACGCAAGAAGCATAAAATTAAACAACCATAAATGAAGAAATTAACCTGCACTTTGTAACACTCTTCCCGATTTTCTTGCCACGCAAAACCACTCGTGTATGTACATGTGTTTTCTCCGTTTTTATCGCGTCGTGCCTCGTCACGTACAATCCCGCATGATGCGCATTACCCAGACTCCATAGCGCATGTACAGTTTATGCGCGGTGGAATGCGGAACCGTTTTGCAAAATGGCATCACCATTGCTTAATTAACATTCATCATCGGCCAAAGCATCACTCGAGATGGGCTTCGTCTCTTGGTGGAAACAAAAGCAATTGCACCAATCACGTTAATGTCGTGCGAGATCTTCATCGATCCGGTGATCGCCGGTATAAAAACCGGAACGCATACGAACGAAAAAAAAAGCAACCTTCAACTACGGTAGGGAAAATATGCCAAGTATTCCGAATTCTTTCCTGCTGGATGGAGCGTTGTGGACTGTTTTTTTTTGTTGAGCCTTGCCTCATGGGATCCTATTCCGAACGATCGGAATGGAAAGCATCCTTTAATTGGTAGTGCGTGAACGCACCACCGTTCCGTAGTGTAAAAATAAGTAACGCATCGACCGAAAATGGAGGAAAACTTGCAATTCAATGTAGGCTTGCAAGAAAATAAGATGAGGGAAGAGAACGCAAAACGATTCGCAACGTTAATTAATAATATGTGCTCGACACGGAGCTCGACGTGCTGGGCCGGGAACCGATGCCAGCGCCTTTTATTGCCATTTGCTGGCAGCGGTTTTTGGTAATCGACACTTAATTAATCCATTTTCACACCTTGAGCATTTAACATGGGCATCGGGCCATATTGGTGACAACCAACTCCGCGTCCGGTTGTGTCCGCGTAAGGGAACAAAAACAAGCTAGATCGGTGGGAATTGTACAGCTACCGTTTAAGGCATATTAAAGCGTGTATTTAGTGAGGCATAAAGTATGCAAACATTCAAAATATTCCAACAAAAAGAGAGCTATTTCCACAATAGATGAGTTAATTATTGAAGACGAAGTTTAAAAAACAGATATAAAAATGTTGATGATTCTTCAGAAACAAAAACGCTAAGCTGTTCAATTTGAGCACAAGAAACACAATAGCATCCAGCGTCCAGTAAGTGTCGATTAATGTCCGCGACGACGACTCAGTACAAAGTTCCGCTTGCGCGGTACGATCAATCAAACGATTTTTTGGCAAATCCTTCCAACCGCAAACGAGCGTACAATGCAACCCATTTCCCGGTGCATTCTAATCGTGGTCAATTACACGTTTTTAATGCTTCAATTATATTGTTTCACGAGCGTTCGACGAAGAAACAAAAAAAAAGGAAGCGTTGCCTCTCAGCTGCGGGCATATTTTATCCGTTTTTGTTTGTGTCGCTCACTCGCGCGCAGAATCGATCCACTCCACACAAATCCACCGTAAGCTGCACCATCACCGTGGTTTTTGTTTTAAATTTGAACGATCCTGCAGTGTGGAGCAACGGCGCTTTTACGACGGCGCATCCGTTGCAGACGGATGAAAACTGGGAAAAGAGGCAACAAAAAAAAGGGAACGCACACACATACACACTGCACTGAAGGCTTCCCAGCTGCAGGTGAAGGAGCTACAACAAACGAGCATTTTTGGTTACCTTTTCGTTTGAGATGCGTAGCTACGAAGGAGCCAGCCGTTGACTGAGGAGAAGATTTTCGTTGAGCAAGATCCTGACACTAACGCAAGAAAAAAGGAGGCAACAAGCTTTGGGTGAAGGAGCTACAACAAACGACCATTTTTGGCTCCCTTTTCGTTTGAGATGCGTAGCTGCGAAGGAGCCAGCCGTTGACTGAGGAGAGGAGATTTTCGTTGAGCAAGATCCTGACACTAACGCAAGAAAAAAGGAGGCAACAAGCTTTGGCAGACATTCATCGCGTATCGTAGCAAAACAAACGAGACATATCGTTAAACCTGTCTCGTACGATACGGCTGCCGAACAATGCCCCCGGTGCGAAACAACAATCAATGGCAATCCGACGGTCACCGATCGTTCAATTGCTAATCCTGCCTGATCGAATGTCCACCACATCCTTACGCGCAACGGTTCCCTTTTTCGCGTCCTGTGCCAGCGTTCTCGTCAAACCGGATGCCTTAAATCGGCTGCCGATCAACTACCACGCGCCTTCGGTGCACCGCATCTTGAGATGTTTGTGACAAAAAAAACTCCCTCCCAGTTAAAAAAAGCCTGAACTCGCGATCAATTGAATTGAATGGCCCCGGTTCGTACAGTGTGTGACATCCGTTGGTCCGAAAAAGCAATTTCAACTGGGTTTTGTTCCCGAGCGTGGAAAAATTGGGACCGTGCACCGCCCAGCAATTGGACGAAAACTGTGGCAAAAGGGTTTTGGAATTAAATTTACACAACTGTGACTCCAAAACTTTGCTGCCCTCGCCAGGTTAACATTGTTTTTGTCAGCTTCAATACACCGAGAGAGAGAGTCGGCATGAATGAACCAGCGAACGGTTGGATCCTCTTGAAGTATCCGCTGTGTGTGCGAAGCAGGAAAGAATGTTGCAGATTGTGACAAAAATCACATTGTATACAACGCCGAGCATGTTTTAATGGGCGGCTGGAATGCTGTTCGTCCCGAACTCTCGCTGAATCCGGAACTGTTAAGGAACTCTTCTCTTGTTTTTTTTTGCTAATACCAAAGTAACAGATACAGATAGTCGATAAATTCTGGGTGGCGCTGATGGCGCTTATCCTTTTAAAGCTATTTTTCGGACCCATATCTTCTGGATTCACTAGATTTGCGTTTCGATTTGAGATCACTTTTGATGCTAAGATACCACAGCAACAAGTAATGTTTCTTGTCCACTAACTAGCTCCAGACGACGCATTCTCTGGGTGACTCTCCCATGCATTGGTACGGTAGTCCGGTTTTTTTTTCGGGATGTCTTGTTTCCAGGAAATTCAGCCCCACTCAACCACGAATACCATGGAACCATTTCTCTGCTCTATGCGCTGTCCGATTCCACCGCTAATGCTCCGGCTCTAAACACGGTTTTATGTTAGTCCGTTCTTGTTGTTATCTTACCGTATTCGTTGCTTAATTTTTCGGCTTGTCCCCACACGCTTCGTGATTAGAACAACTTGTTCTCTGCCACGTAATCTGATACCGTCGGCGATGGACGATCGGGCGGTTACGAGCCAGCGAAAGAAAACTGGGATAAACATTGAATTAATTAAACAATTCCGGGGATTGCGGGGCGCCCGCTTCCGAGGAACTGGACTGAAGTGAACGCCACCGTGCTGCCACTCGATACACGCGGGAACGGCCGAACGATCGGAGTGAACGGCATCCAATGGGTCGGGAGATACCGAGCGAGCTGGTGTGGCATGCGTAGATTTATAGATTTCGATCGTAATCGTGCTGATAGGAGAGCGCCCAGAGTTCGCCCCGTGTGGAAGCGTTCGAGCCATTGATGATCGGTGACCGTCGGGATACAGATCGGACATCGCGATCTCGCTTCCAAATTAATCGTTGACACTTTGTCGATGACTGGTACGAGATGCGTTCGCCTACCAGGCAGTGTGAGAACGAGACCTCACCGGCTCGAGCTGCGATGATGAAGAAGTTTAGCCCGTGCGTTATAAACACACACACACACACCCCATTACCCGTTGCTCAAACACGCGAAATTGGAGCTCGGGTCGGATTCCGTTTTTCGATGCTCGCGCGATGATACGCCGTGAACGTTTTGTTCGACAGCTGTTTCAGCTGTGGTTTGCGATAGTTGCTCACACGATAAGGTGCAAGGGAGCGCCAGCCAGCCAGCGGTAGGCTTCAACATGCTGTGGGAAGTAACCGATAGCCTTCGATTTATGTTCATAAAAGTCTCGTAAAAAAAAATCGCTCGTTCGCTCACTATTATACACTGTTCTTTAGTTGTACTGTACCATACCTGAGAATGATGGTATCTCGAGCACTGCTCGCTTGCAGTATTTTCTTCAACAATTGCCACATTGCTAGCGAATTCGTAAACATTGAGGTCACAACTAGCGTCGGTTTGTTGTAGCATAATAAAATGAACAATAATTCGACGATCGCTGGTTCGGTGCGCGCCCTGACGAACATCGCCGGTCATTGGGATACCGTAATCAACTGACATCAAGAGATCATAATCATAAATAATGATAAGCATGAGCGTCCGGACGGGATTATGGAGGATCCCGAAAACCAAAAAAAAAAACAACATCTCTCGTCTAATCGAACGTATTAACCATGAAGATCGGATGCAGTCGGTTGAAATTATCTCGTCCATGATCCTTTACCGATTCGAGCGAGTGTCCAATTTATTGCAGCCGGTGGCACCCGTACTCGTTCGTGGACATTTCACGGCTTACGATTTGATCGTGTGATTTGTGTGATTCGACTGCGGGACCCAAACCACTGGCTACACGACAACGGCTACAGTAAAGATCTAACAAGGAAGATATCGTCCGGAAGATATGTTTCCTTTCCATTTCCCGGTGGCCATCCGTAGCGAAGGGTGAAACAAATTTTTAAGGGCTTAAAACAATGATACCGAAACACTTGGAGCGGACGGGAGGCAAAAAAAACAAAGGGGGAGCCAAGGTAACGGATCTAAGCTAACCAGGCCAACCAGGAGATGATTGTTCCGTACCGTCCGATCCATCTGATCATCATCAATCTGGGAGAAGGGAAGCAACAACAACAAAAACCCCGAGATGCTGATAGTAATAAATTGTACGTACGTGCCCGTGTTCTCGCCATGACGCGATTCCAGTCACATTCACAAATGATCGGCAGTGTCCTGTTTCTCGTACGGTACGGCTGGGATAAATCATAACTCTTGCACGTATGATTTCGGGATGCCTCGTAAACGCGCGCAAAGTGAGATAGAGAGAGAGGGCAAAAAGTTGGACAGTTAAAAAAAGGCCTATTTTCCACCCAAACCAAACCCCAGGCCTCGGCCAGAGATCGCAGCAGCTAGAGCTCCTATGCTTGGGATGTAACATTGACAGCAGAACGCAGGCGAGTAAAAAGTGCAGAAAAAGAATGGTTCGTTCGTGCTCCGAATCAAATGACAGCGTCTTCTGTGTTGCCCTCATGAAATCTCGGCCCGTCCCGTTGCCTCACCTTCGATGCTGCTGCCTAGTTAGTCCCTGGTTTGTTGTGTATGTATATCTTCGCTCCACACTTTTAACTCCTTTGCTTCACTTGATCGTCTTGCTAGCACCAACTCTCTCTCTCGCTACACGCTATCTGCCTCGTGTTCGCGTTGCTTCAATCGTTCGTACGGTTGTATTAATGTTATTACAGGTATTTATCATTTGTTTTCTTCTATTGCCCACCATTCGACGTTCCCCACTTCGGGCATTCCATACCGTTGCAGCCCTAGCGTGGCTAGCACACTTCAGAGAATTATGCTCGGTTTACTGTACGCGGACGGTGGTTTCAGGCTGTGGCTCAGGCTGTGTGAGCATTATAAATTTTATGATTTCATTGTTGTTTGTGCTTGTTAGACATGATGTGATGCTGTAAAATATGTGTTGAATTGTACATCATTCGTACGGGACGGGAAGTAGATGTTGTGTGGAGCAGACACGATCGGATGCTCGATTGATATGAAGCTCAAATAAATGGACGAGTTGCGTTGAGAATTGAACGTTGAGCATATCAGCCTTATCGGTGTAGTAGAAGAGCTGTAGTAGATGTTAAGAATTATAGAAAAATTTAGATCACATCACTATCCACACACACTTCAACAAAAGGTCTTTGAAAGGAATGTGTCGCAGGCCCGCGCAGATAGAAAATCCTTTAAAATGCCTTATTTTCTCAACGCATTTTGATCGATGACCTATCGAAACACATTTACAGCCACCATGGTACCTGTTTTACATCCAGACACACATACACTCCAGTATCCAGTGGTCCACGCCGCACACGACACGACGCATTGTCTCAATCAAAAACTTTCATTCCCGGCTACTACACGGTGCAACCGTGACGACCCACACCGTTCCATTAAAGACTCGCCCGAGATGCCTTTACCCGGGCTACGAAAAAGGGCAGCAGCAGCAGCAGCAGCGCGTTTTAATCCACCACCGTTGGCAAACGGACCGATCGATCGATCATCTTAACGCACATAAATCAATGAATCACGCCAAAGTGGAACCCACGGTGAAGCCCAGAACCGAACGCTAGCGCTACGAAAACTGTGCCCGAAGTACCGGAGCTCGAACGAAACGAATCTCGCACGCTCTCCATCATCCGGCGGTCCATTCATCGGTCATAATTCTTACACCGGGCGTTGGTTTGGCGAATGGATCCTTCTGTTCCGCGTTTGTTCCCGCGAGGGACACGGGGGCAGTGGACGGGAGACACGGTTTTCCAAAATCACTCTGACGAGGAGTTAACTTGACTTGACGGATCCCTCGTACGAATCGCATCACAAACGGACGACTTTTATTCCTTCGGTACGTTGGCCATGTGCAGACGGTGCTGGGGGAACGATCGGACGGGATGCGGGCCGGTCGCAATCATCGTTCAATCCCTTCCGGTCGTCAACGATGCCCGGGGGAGTGTTCGGCAAACCGCAATCCGGTCCGTCATACCGACCGGCATACGGATCATAATATTATTATTATTATTATGATAATTATTTATTATTTATTATTATCGAAGGCTCCGCAGCGAGTCGCTTTCTCAGCCTGCAGCGCCAGGCGTACTGCATCTTTGGGGCCCACGTCACGTTTGCAACGTTTTTTTTTTTGGGATACGGCTGCTGAAGCAGCAATCCACCAGCGATCAGTTGCATCGGATCGATTCCGTACCGATCAGTTGCATATTCTTCTTGAAGCAAGGCAGCGCAGTTACGGACTGTTGACCCGCGGTGTTGCTGCCACGGATCACTTACACACTTCCAAACGGGTAGCAGCTAGCGGGTTGAGTGATTTACGAGGGTGGTTTTGCTTTACTTTGTTTGGTAGTGCAATGTTTTAATAAGCCTCGAATTATGTGTAATTGAAAACAGAAAGCACAGCACAAACGTTAGTTGGTCTATGGTAGGAAAGCCTCCAGGTTCGTGAGGATCGCCCAACGAGAAGACTACGTTTAGAAAGCTAGTCTTTGTGGTGTTTGAGAGCTCCGCCAGCATAAGCTTCTAAGCTTCCTAAAACGATCGATCCATCACCGATCGTAGATATGCAGTTGCTATCGATCTCTATCCACGCAGCCTTTTATATTCTACGCCATCTTTTACACCTGTCCCGCTAAGCTCGGAGTTACACTATTAATCCGATTATCACGAGCATTTACCCGTCCTGTACAGCTACGAGAAACTTTTCAGCCACTCATTCCAACGGTCATCCGATCGATCATCCGATCGCCGCTAGAAACGTCTTGCACGAAAGCGTATTGATGCTATTCAAATGAAGTAACAGGCAGCCATAGGAAGATGCTCGGTACTGGTACACACTAAACGCTTTGAATCATCCAAGCAGATCTGATTGCTCGATCGAGAGTCGAAAAATCTCCAACAGATATCCTCCAACTGTGGCAGTAAGATAAATTTCAATCGCTCTATTTTGACAAGTCACCCGCTTCGGGACGAAAGTCTGTCCTGTGCTGAGACTGTAGCGTGAGGCGTGCGTTTGAATTTATTACCTCTTCCTACCGATCAATCTGAGGTGAATTGTTAACCCCTCCGGGAGACATTTTGGTCGACCGAGACAGAGGGATAGAGAGACCAAGAAAAAATGGAAATGTTTCATTTAATACTCTTGGCCACCATTCCCATCGGGCTGAAGCGATAGCAGCAGTGAACGGTGCAAGGTGTGCGATGCACTTGCTATTTAATAATTATAATCATTTATTATTATTGAACATAAATTTTTATTTCACCCAGCACCAGTGCGCCACCCTTACCACCGAGCCCTGCGTTTAGGAGGGGAGCTCTGGAATTTCTCTTCGGTTCATATTGTTTTTCTTTGGTACGATTTTTCACCGTCCAATCCATTTGATTTCCGCCCGGAATCGAACGATCGTGTGTGATGCTGGTGGTAAAATTTTACGACAGTATTCCTGCCACTGCCGGCAACAGCGGCAAATATCTGTCAGCTCCGTTGGCAGGTTTATGGGACCCGAGTGTAACGCTGGGAAATATGCAGGTATGCAAGTGGGCTACCGCCGTCACCATCGTCGACACGGCGGCACACCTCGGTGAACCCCTCCGTTAGTGACAAAGA
This sequence comes from Anopheles maculatus, assembly GCA_002091835.1. NCBI lineage: Eukaryota > Metazoa > Arthropoda > Insecta > Diptera > Culicidae > Anopheles > Anopheles maculatus. Next base: position 106,508 of record KZ062654.1, read on the forward strand.
TACGGAACTTCGGAGAACGGGGGTGCGGCCAACACTGGCGAACGTTCGGTGCGCCATTGTATCGTGGAGAATTGCGAATCGCCCAAAAACTCCCTCCGGGCATTCCGGGTCGTTCCTTACGGTGCACGGTGATGTATGGGTCGGCAGCAAAAGGGAGTTTGCTGACCGTTTTGGTTTTGTGTGTCTCGCGCTTATTTTCTCGGCACCTCAACGATCGGTTGTTGCGATCGGTGCCTTCCGGGGGTTGCCTGTGTCCTTCTGCCTTGCTTCTGCACCTGGTTACTTCGTACCGTTCGCACCGGTGGTGAATCAAGTTGCTGGCCAAGTTGTTGCCGACTAGCGGCGTGCAATGGGTAGTGCAAGAAAACGCCACCTCAAAGAAGGTGCAGCATTTTTCATAATTCCACCTATTAAGGGTACTGTTATGACGAAAAATTATACTCTCTTACACACTCACACGCATACATACAGCGCCGGTATTCGCCGGTACATACAGCGCTCGGTACTTATGTGTGCATAGAAAAAAACAGGAGAGTGCGCGAATGAAGTCACTCGATAGTCGGCTCAAGCTTTTGGGATGAATTTTTATACGAAACATGCTTACAGTGTCCAAGGCATGTTGTACAAGGAATATGTCCATAAATTAATTCCCAATGTTTGCAAAACCTCAGTCATAGCTAAAGGTACAACAAATTGAGATCCTCAGATTCGATCGATCGCGGAAGCGACTAGGGGTTAGTGACAGGTTCGTATCGGAACCTCGTAGTAAGATGCCCGTTTGTAGAATATTTTAAAGACATCTCCAACAAGAAAAACTAGCTTAGTGTTGTTTTCCAACATTATTTCAATAATTACTCAATCTCTTCTTGTATCCTGGCTTCTTGACAATTCTCTAAAATTCTTGACACCAGTAAAGATCACGCCAGTTGTTTCATAGTTTGCATTACAAAACTAATCTGGGACAAAGCGATCCTATTAATAATATGTTATGTGGCGTTTAATCATGCTTCGGAACCATTCGGTTTTAATTCGTCAAAGTTCGCGTTCCGTGAGTGGCTTCGTTTTTATAATATTTTTTATGCTGGCTACCAATATTCACCTTGTTTAGGTATTAAAAATTCGATCAACTAAGCTTGAAATGTTTTAATTTAATCATCAAACCATCCTCAACATGTTTCTTATCGGTTTCTGTGTTCTGTTTCTTCCCTCTTTCCCACAGCATCCCGCATGACCTCGTCACACGTATCACCGCAAGTCTGCCGACCGCACTTTCACGGCCCACTATCCTGGCTGAGCGATCCACCGAAACCGATCGCGTCGAGCAGTGCGTGGGGCAGCCCGTTCGCCTGCCCGCAGGACCCCCAGGACAAGCTGAGCCAGGTGCAGACGGGCCAGTCCGGCCAGCACATCTTCTCCTTCCCGCCGACCCCGCCCAAGGACTCGACGCCCGACTCGGTGCAAACGGCGCCGGCCGAATATCAGGCCACGATCAACGCGTTCATGCACCAGGCCCAGGTCGGTTCGGGCAATGCGATCGGCGGTGGGTTGGGTGGAGGCGGCGTGAGCGGTGGATCGGCCGGACAGACGGCGGACAGCTGCGGGCTGGACGTGAAACCTTGCCTCACCGGTGGCAATGGATCAAGTGGTGGTGGAGGAGGTGGCAGTGGCGGCGGTGGCGGCGGCCAGAACCAACCAAAGCAGCGCGAAGGTACGACCGGCAGCGGGACGGTGGGAGGCAACGGTGGCCATACGAATGGCGGTCAGCCGACCGGCAGTGGGCTATCACGCCAGTTGTTCCATAGTTTGCATTACAAAACTAATCTGGGACAAAGCGATCCTATTAATAATATTTTATGTGGCGTTTAATCATGCTTCGGAACCATTCGGTTTTAATTCGTCAAAGTTCACGTTCCGTGAGTGGCTTTGTTTTTATAATATTTTTTATGCTGGCTACCAATATTCACCTTGTTTAGGTATTAAAAATTCGATCAACTAAGCTTGAAATGTTTTAATTTAATCATCAAACCATCCTCAACATGTTTCTTATCGGTTTCTGTGTTCTGTTTCTTCCCTCTTTCCCACAGCATCCCGCATGACCTCGTCACACGTATCACCGCAAGTCTGCCGACCGCACTTTCACGGCCCACTATCCTGGCTGAGCGATCCACCGAAACCGATCGCGTCGAGCAGTGCGTGGGGCAGCCCGTTCGCCTGCCCGCAGGACCCCCAGGACAAGCTGAGCCAGGTGCAGACGGGCCAGTCCGGCCAGCACATCTTCTCCTTCCCGCCGACCCCGCCCAAGGACTCGACGCCCGACTCGGTGCAAACGGCGCCGGCCGAATATCAGGCCACGATCAACGCGTTCATGCACCAGGCCCAGGTCGGTTCGGGCAATGCGATCGGCGGTGGGTTGGGTGGAGGCGGCGTGAGCGGTGGTTCGGCCGGACAGACGGCGGACAGCTGCGGGCTGGACGTGAAACCTTGCCTCACCGGTGGCAATGGATCAAGTGGTGGTGGAGGAGGTGGCAGTGGCGGCGGTGGCGGCGGCCAGAACCAACCAAAGCAGCGCGAAGGTACGACCGGCAGCGGGACGGTGGGAGGCAACGGTGGCCATACGAATGGCGGTCAGCCGACCGGCAGTGGGCTTGGCGGTGTGCACGGTGGCCAAAGCAATGCGGGCAGCGGATCGACACCGCACACTTCCGGTAGTGGCGGTGGTGGTGGTGGTGGCGGCCTGTTCGATGGGTCGGGCCAGTCGGCGTACGGGGGGTACGATACGAGCGGGTATGGCTACCACCACCAGCACGGTGGTGCCTCGTTCGGACAGTCGAATCCGCGACCTGCCATCAACAGCCCACACATGAAGCCGCAGCGGACGAAAGCGCGCACGAGTGCCGGTAAGAGATGGACACGGTGGTGTTTGTGGATTTTTGTTTTATTTTCATTTCATTGTCATTTCTCTTTATCTACTGTACTAACATGTACGCTTTAGTTCTTTGCTTTCGTTAAGTTTTATGCTTCGGTTTCGATTAGTGTACATATTTGTTTTGGTTAAATGCTTTTTTTATTATTTAATAAGCTTTTCTGTTTCACCGACATTAACGAACTGGGTCCAAATCAAGTGCGACAGTCCAATTAGAGCTTTTATACCATCGTAGAAAATAAATGTCTCAAAAAACGCAGAACTTGTGAGCATTACGATTGATTCGGCAAAGAAGGTGGGATTCACTCGCAATCAATGTTTGTTACTTTCTTTATTTTTGAGTGCTTTAACTACAGCACCAAGCGCACGGGAAACCATTCCTTTTTGTTTTCTCTCTAGCTCAATTGTTGCACTTTATGTTGCACGGTCGGTGTGAGTTGCACATATAGTGAGAACAACGCGTTCGTATGTGTGTTCTGTGTTCTGTAGCATGTAACGTGTACAAAGAAGAAAACATTTTTTGATTTGATCACAATTTTGTGGAGAGAATAATTAAAGCAAGAGGACTCCAGCTAAGTTACGGGTAGCATCCAGCAAAGTTACGATCTACGCAAAAGGCTACAGCCAACAGCGAGAGCTATGTTTCCTGCTCACGCAGTTCGAGCGCGTTACAAGATGCATTGTTTTGGTTACATAAACAAAAAACCACTAAACTACTTGCATTTCCTCCTGAATGAACCGACTTTTCGTTGCTGTGTGTTTGCCACCATTCTCCTTTTCGTACGCTCCATTATCGCAGTGCATCTCACTTGCGGCGGGTGGTTGTATATCTTCCCGGCGCAACGAAAAAAAAAATATTGTGCCCATTTGTACCACTACCAGCAACGCGTGTTGTGTGTGCACTCGCTCGCACTGCTCGCTCATCGATTTGCATCTTCTCATTACCGATGCGTTACCACCGCAAAAGCAGCAAACGCTTTACAAACGGTCCCGACCCGACGGTCGTTTTGCTGGTGGTGGGCACTCGTTGGAAGCACAACAAACAAACAAAAAATACACCCAAGCAGGCAACCAAAGGGTGGGTGCCCGGTGGCTGATTTTATGCACAAGGGCACCAACAACAATGGCAAAACAAAAAGCTCGGCGAGGAGATTCGACGGGCGGTCCAAGTTTTTTGAGTTGAAAAATGAAGTTGAGAAGCAAAAACAAAACATACACACTGGCAGGAAAATGGCTCGAACGGAAAGGAAATGCATCAAGCTACTACGGTGCTGCTACTGTACTGTAGGCAAGGGGGAGTAGAGTGAAAGAGGGAGAGAGGGAATGCTACAATAACAATGGAGAAAATGGAAACTGCAGCACATAATGGCGTGGGATGCACAAACACACAGTGTGCAGTGCAGGGATGGAACAGGGAGCGAACGTTAATAAAAAATTGCCACAATTAAATAAAATGAAACTTACATTGGATTGGACCTCCAGCGGGCATTCTGATAGGGTGGACGAGAACTTCGCTGGAAAACTCTTGACAAAGGAGACCTCCGGAAGAAAATGTTAAAGTATCCTTCATGTGTTCATCTTTCTGCGAAGGAAAAGCCCTCAAATTCTTTTCCCAAAATGTCCATCGTTAATCCACTTCCCGCACGAGCGATTTCCCATGCAGTTCCCCCGATGGGAAAATCGATTAACCCGGCATCGAAGCAATGCAAAACAGATATTGTTCCCACAGCTACCGTCGATCAATTACTATTCAAATTACACATTATGACCTTGATGGTGCTAGTTGTAAAGATTGCGGAAAGCAAATTAACACCTTACTGGCCTAGCCCCAAACCGGTGATTGATGCGTGCGATGCCCATAAAACGAGCCACCTTGATAGTGGCAAGACGAATTGATCTCCGACCAGTTTCTGGACAAATTATGGGAGGGTTTGCTGTATCTGATTAGCCGTTCACAGTTGGGAAGCAATAAATCATCGAGCGCATCAAAGTGCGCAAGATGACAAAGTTCGCATGATCGCACCGGGACACGTGAGCAGGCTGATCGTCTAGAGAGTGAGGCGCCCGCACTGCACGCTGGGATCGCGAGCCACTCAAAAAGCGAAACGTTTGCCACACTTCGGCAGTCCGTCAGCGTTATATAAGCACACACACACATTATTTATTGCTGTGCACTAATGCCCTTCGCGTTCGTGCGTCTCGGAATGTGAGAGCAATATTCGCATTCGCTATTGTTCTTGCCCCCCCCCTGGGGAGGTTATATTGCAGCCAATGAACGGCGGCCCTTAACTAGAAGCAGCAACATTACAATCACACTACAAAATCATGCACCACCAGCCGGTCTCGCTCCACATTGGCGGAGGCTTTCTACAGTGTTCGGCTAGAACGTTCGTCAGCGGGAGACAGATCGGCGAAGGCAGTATGCTTATGGTGAAAGGCATGCTGGTTACGCGCACTGGTTCGAATTGATTTAAAAACGGCCCAAACGTTAATGGAACACGCTCGTAAAATAATAAAAATCATAGTGCGCAAACGGCGATTGCTAGGCAGGGGTGGACATCCGGCAGGGAGCGGGAACTTGGTTGAGCGCGCACTTCAATCACCAGAAACCGCGCGGCCTGTTCTAGCAGTGACCGCGTACGGTACTGCAACAACGCGAATTCGGAACGCGACTCAAAACACGCAATTTTCGGCAAACGAAATTTATTAGGACCACTTAAGTGTGTTCTGTACGCCGCGCTAACGGTAAGACGCGCAAAGATCGGCAAACAGTCAGTCAGCCGATACACCTGCCCACACCGAAGCACGCCTGCCGAGCAACAAGAAAAAAAGCGTTCCACGTACGACCTCACGTCCCCACGGTGTTGTGGGGACGCAGGTTTACACGCAGTTCCGTGTGTACGATCGATCGGATCTCCGGCCAACATTTTCGGAACTCGTAAAACTTGAGTTAGCGGGAAGAAGATAAACTTTGAAGCGTTTGGCAAGTGCACACACATTCGACGCAGCGTGCTGAAGATCCGTGTTGAGCTCCGCGCCTCGGTGCCAGAAGACTGGTAGCCAAGTGTTGCCACTTGGACGTTCGCTCAAGGACACTCGTGTGGAGTTGCACTTGCCGCCCGAGTTGCCGCCAGCCGGTCGAACACCGAACTTTCCGGCTCTGGCGGCATTCCCGCTTTGAACGGGAGCGAATCTTTGAAGAACGTTTTTAAAACGATCATCAAATCAAAACTCACGTGAGAGAGAGCGCGCAAGAGCGAAAGGAAGCTGCGAGTACTACTACCTCTTCAAGTGCTTCGACCCTCCAACATTCAATTTTTAATGAGGTCAACGAATTCCCGGCAGTGGTGGTTTAGCGTTTAGTGTTAAAGGTTTCCTAGAAACACTCGTCTAAAATTGGACATTAGGCTGTCGCAACCGCCACAAGCTACCGCGCCGGATTATGTCATCGGTTTTTGCGGAATCAGTGTAAGCTCGGTAGCTGCTACCAGTGTTGTAGATCCCTATCGTGGTGCAGCATCACCGTGGAAGGAACAACAAACTGGAGCGTAAGTGGTAGTCCGAGATGGCTGCTTACAGTGTGCTTTTTGGTTAATAAGGAAGGAAAACAACGCTTCCCTAGCGTGTATCAAGAACCGATTTGTTTGGTCGGTGTCCATGGGAATGGTGAGAAATTTTCGATTAAATGGGTTTGTACTTCCGTCAAACGCCTTTCTCCAACGAATATCTTGACCACACTTTGTTGAGGCATACTTTAAGTTGTTTTCTTGTAAACTTTTTGATGATTCTCGCCGAATGCTAATGAGGATGCAAAAAGGAAATACTTGACGACGGAATAAGGCAGATTTATGGGACTTTGGATTTTGCAATTCCTTGCAGTGCCAATAAATTGGAAAAGGTGCTACATATGTACTTCGAGCTTACAGTTAAACTCCTCTCAACGACCGCATGCGTCACAAACAGTCGCTTCAACTTCTAGTTAGCGATGACCGTCAATCCACAACGTACCAAAAACCGGAATTAAGCTTGTGCCCTCTGTGGCGCTACCGTGCAAGAACTAGCACCGGAAAACTGCATTCGATCGGTTACGTGATCTGTTACGGCACGCACACCGAAGCTCCGACGACCGGTAAAACGGTCCGCGAGACCTTAAATCATCCATGGTGAAGAACGCCCTCGGTCAGAAGCTGACCGGTTCCGGTCGGTTGCACCTTCCAAAACAGCCCATTTGTAGCTGGAAAACGCTTCCAGCCCAAGTGTTTTGCTGTGGGCTATTGCTTGGGCGGAATAGAATCTCAAGTTTTGCTGCCCAATTGCACGGTTGATAGTGGTTCTCTAGTGCCCTCTCGCAGGTCTCCGGGGTCAGCTACGAAATCGATGCGATGCGGAGCCCGAAAAACCCGAAACAATCCGGGGAACAGAGGCGAGTGAATGGGACCGCACTGGCAGCAGCAGTGCACGTTGCGTTGGAAGCAATTGAAGTCTCGCATAAATTAAAGACCCTCGGTCTCTCGCGCGTTCGCTAGTGATGATGGAGCGGGAAAAGGTGGAATTTATAGATATTTCTACCATAGACACACGACGTTCGCCGACTGAGCCCGCAACTTCAAACTTAAATCAGTGTAGCAAAACAACGCACTTGAGAGCGAAAAACAACACACACACACACACACTTCGGGGTGTTGAGACCACCAAGACGGGGTTGGTGTTGGGGTTGAGGTGGCAACTCTCTCACAACCATAAATTAAACCTCAATGCTCCATTGGCGAATCTCCCCGGAGTGGTTGTGCGTTGGGCCGGTAGCGCAAAAGGGGTGGCTCAAGGAGCGGTACTGCGCGGAAAATGCTGCTGAAGGGCGGGCCGTGCATTTTCACGGTTAAGACCATCGCCGTCATCGCTGGCACGTTCACACACATTCATAATAGGAAATTCAAACTTGAACACGAAGTTAATTGTTGAAAAACAGTGCAGTAGACGGAGTGTGCTTTTTTTTGCAATAGACAGAGCCCGGGCGGAAGTGATGCACGATTCGTTTAACACATGTAGCGCTTTTGTTTTCCGATACGGTGCAGTTTGAGTCCCTTGTGCTGGGTCGGCAAGCAGAAAATGGGGTTTGGAGAATAAAAAAAAAACCCCCGCTAATGTGTGCATCACGGTGCAACACCGTTCGCTTTGTTCCGCATGCAAAACCAGCATGCGAACGAGCGTGTATCTCGGGCAAATGATGTCATAGTGTGGAGAAGCATCATCGGCTACCCTGCCCAATAAACAATAGAACGAAACCGGACAGCATAGAGTGCACGCTCGCGAAATCTCGAGTGCATATTTGATTAAAGAGTTAGTGTTTCGTTGCTTGTGTTTTCCTTTTAGGTTGGAAAGTTAATTAAAGAACCACTCTTGGTGGACCTGAACGTGACATTTTTTCATCGAAACATGCTCTTCAATGCATGGAAATTGATAGCCGTGGAATGTGCGAGTTTTGGCGCTATTTAAAGCAGGCTAGGCATAATTAAAACGTACCAGTTGACTAACGTTTGCTTACCGAAAGAATCAAGCTCTGCTGGCGCCTTTTCTCTGTCGTAATGGTAGCAAAAATTCCATTCCCAACGCAACCCAATTAGGCATCTCTGGGTCGTCCAGTTCTCGGGGAAACCTGACGATGCAAAAAAAAAAAGCCAAAACGTACAAGGAAGACACAAAAATCCAGCACATGCACCATGATCCAAGTGCCTGTTGGGTGCCCAATCTGGTGTTGGAACTACGGTTACCTAGTTGTTGTCGGTGGGCCAAGATTCGAAGGTATTCGAACGCCTCGATACCAACACGATGCAGGACGAACGGTGCGCCGGCAAGGTGTGCATGAACGAATGGACCTCAAAAAAAGGCACCATCATATTACGTTCAGCAGCAGCAGCAGGAAAACGGATTCCTAAAATCCATATATTTTCCTCGGTGTGACAGTTTTTGGAATTGCTACGCTGTCGTTTGTCGTTCGTTGTTTTGTTTTTTCGGGGTGTTTTGAAATGTCGAACCTTGCACGGCTTACCTCTGCCAAGCATTAGAACCCATCCTGGCAGCGATTTCGTGAGGATAGTCCTCGGAACGATCTCTCTTCTTCTCTTATTCTCACTCTCGCTCGCTCGTTCGGCGATGGGTTCCTTTGGCCAGAACTTGTATCGAGCTTGTTAGCGCAGATCGTTCCATTCCCGTCAGGCTACCAGATGATCACTTGTTTACGATCACCTCCAGATAGTTGTGTTGTATTTGAGCCAAATCACGACCACTTGATACACTTCTGGGTTTGGCAAGCAACAAAAAAAGAAGTCTTTCGTACACAGAACGCTTGCGTGAGCTGTAGTTGCGACTTTGGTTGCAAGAAGCGACAAGGACTTGGTTGGTTGTGGGAGAACAGATACTTCTGGTTCCCGTATGGTACATATGGGTACCCATCCTACACGCAAACCCAATGCAACCTTTGTCGAAGGATATTCACAACAAAAAAAAAAGGTAGCCCAGGTAGAGAAGGATGATGTCCAACAAAAAAAAAACGCCGAACAAGGAGTGAGAAAACTCTTTTGCTCGAGTGCAACATGTAGGTTAAATCGACACACACACAAAAAGGTCAAATTTATTGCGCAATAAATTTAACTCAAGTACTAAAAATCTGTTGCTCTCGGAAAGCAACAATAAAACAACCAAACATCAGTTGAACACTTCTGCGTTGGGTGGTTCCCGAGCTGGTGCGCTACTTCAGTGTGCAATTCCTGGTTGACACACCTGATTTTACCTGAACCCTAAAACCCTGGCGCTGTCGCTCGGCAGGTCTCGGTTGTCTGCAGGAAAAATTGTGTTTGTATTTGGACCCAACAAACCGGCCAGCAAACCGGTGGGAATTTGTCTATGCCCTTTTGTTCGACGTTGACCAGTTGTTATGTTACGCTTTCTTTACTTATCGGTTATATTGTTACACTGATTTTGTTTTTCATAACTTTTTTTTGTGTTTGGTAATAATAATATTGATGTGTTTGCTATTTGTGTTTCACCACTACACTGGCGTGTCTATGTCTTACTGCGTTTGACGCTTTTGAAAGCAATAATCCTAGCCGGTGGCTTTACTATCAGAAACGCATCGTTTATAGTGACTTGGATATGTATTTTAATATTTCCCCCTAAACTAGATCAAGATACCAACTAATTAATCGTCCTATCCAAACAAACAACCACACACTCATACATTGTAATGCACTTCATGCTCTACATTCTCGGTCTGACCTCCAAATTTTCGTGCCAGCATAACCTCCAAAAATCATTTAAATGAAGCGTTGCTGAGCCGTACCGTGAGTGCACTGTGTTGCATAATTGTGCTGTTGTGTTTCATCGACCCCGGTGCATTGATTGTCGACGATTAGTAGCGCATTAAAATTAACCCATTCTAGCCGTATGCTGTTGCAGTGCGGGTCACTATCTAACGCAGCCAACAGTTCCGGCTGCGATGGTAGCAGTAATTAAGAATTTTGCATAACATTATAGCCAGTGTCACTGCCAAGGCCGTACGTTCGTGCCGAGTTCGCTCACACGTCACCTTCGGGTGGTTGCATAGCGTTCTCCATCGCCAGGGGTGGGTTTGGATGCATTCGTGCTACTTTAAAAGATCGTTTTGTGTTTGTTTTTGATCTACAAACTGTTTAAAATGGCTATCTATAATTTTATGAAAATAATAAAATATTATTATCAAAGTTTCTTTTATGTGCTCGAGCAATATTATTGAGCCAATTCTACACTCTCTTCTAAAGCAACACAGTTGCAATAGGCATTTGCTTTGCGTTGTAGAATTTTTCCCATACACTTGGACACTGCAATCGCATCTTGCTGGTTTGTTTTGGATTGCTTTTCGCTGCCCGTACTCGACAGGAGGACCTACACAGTCGATATAGACACCAGCAGCACCGAACGGCTCAGCACAGTCTGCAGCAACTGCGTGGATAATGATCAGCCACGCAAGCCAGGGTGAGGTAGTAAGGAATGTTTAAATACCTGTAACTTGTCCTCAACACATTGTTTATACGAGTTAAACAAAACATTAGTCAACCTGGACCGGGCCAACTCCGTTCTCTCCCTGTGTCCGTACGTTCGCCATTCGAGATGATCGTTACGGACGAGCTCGCACACTGCCGTGGAAGGACTCACGACGACAATTCCAGCCTGCATGGAGGACATGGGATAAAACAGTGTATCCGAGCGCCGTAATCCAACGCCACCACACACAAATACACACTGCAGGAACGCGCTCCAGCAACACGAGCACCAACGGCAACGACAGCCGATCCTCCTGGGCTGGCTTCCTTTTTCGGGAAACCTTCCTTATCGTTCGCTGTGACTGTTGGTCCGAACCCATCGTTCGACCAACCGGCACGGTGGCTACGCTGGCAGCGATTTATTTAGGAAAGATCATTAAGTAACTGATTTATTATCGGTCACCAGCGGATTCGGACTGCCGTAGGGTTTTGTTGGTTCGAGCGTTTTGTCTCCGGTGGTTTTTCGGTGATTACTTCCTTGCCAGCATCTTCTGGAGATGCGTGGAAACCTGCCACCGTCCAGGTTTTTTTTTCGACGGGCGTAGGGATATATCTGTCCCAAGACCGGGCCCTGTCAGTGGATGGCGCTGGTGGTTTATTTTTGTTTTTTCTCGGAAACAGAAGCGACCCAGCAAACGAACACGGAGGCCCAGCATCGGTGGAAAACAAACGTTCGAAAAAAAGGGCAACAACAAAAACATGGAAGAAAGCATAGGCAGACGTCGATGGGAAAGCGTCACGAAATATAAATGAATAAAATTTTTAATTTATATCATCGCTACCGAAAATATGTACGCCTCCGGATGGTTCGGACGAGAATGGAGTGAAAAATGACGATCATCGCACCACCGGTTGGGGTTCTCGCATTTTCCTTCCATCGCTTACGGTTCTAATTGGGTATATCGTATCGAAAATGGTCACAATCGCGCAGGACCTAGACAGAAGAATTTATGAATAGAGGTGTTGTTTTGTGTGTGCGTCTGTCTGTGATAAATAGAATAGGGTTGGGATTTTCGTGACGACATTGGTTCGCTCCCGTAACATTCGCATACCCACCTGTGCTTTCTGTGAATGAAATTGGCCAAAACAAAGCTAGGAGATTATAAATATTGCCCAAATTACGTCCAAAATTGAATGGTCATAGGAAAAGTGCAAATGTGACACGATTAGAGCCCACGGAACGCTACCACGTTTGTCAAATTGAATAACACAGAACGTTTTATGGGTTGCTTCCTGTTACGGTGACAACGGAACGGACGAATAATTTGACAACAAATTGGTTGTTGGACTTTGTGAGGAAGCATCCATGTTTGTTTTTAGCTGCCCAAGAAAGCGACACCAGCATCAGACAATAGAGGCCTTAAGTGGTATACGGCAAGAATTACGAACCGAAGCATATTTCACTCACAGTTATGAGTCTCATCTAATCAAGAAAAGCGACTGCTGTGGATAGGCCTAATGGATATGGTGGAAATTTGTTGCTGTTCAACCGAAAAAGTCTCGGATCCCATCCCGCTGGATTAAACGTTATTCTAGGAATTGGCTATTCTGCACCTGATATTACACCCCTTCAGGTATTCGTCCAGCCAGCAAAACACAATTTCGGAGCGCGATTTATTAAGGTTAAAGCGAAACCCCACCTTCGATCACGGCATCCAATTAGTTCCCATGAGCATCCCTAATGGGCAAAACTGTCCCAAGAAGGTTTCGTACCGAATGCGCACCTTCCCACCGGTGGGAAATGAAGAAGCTGTGCTAACAAAAAAGCCTCCTTCAAGCATCAAGCAGAATGAAATATGGCAAATGCCTGTGATTATGATGTTATGGATGATGATTATTAGCAGGAGAATCGATTTGGTTTCCGTTCCCATCCTTTCCAAGACGATCAGCGTTAACGATGTTACGGAATGGGGCATACGGATCATCGTCACTCGTTCGCCGGAGTGTCCTCGCAACGAAGAAAGCGCACTCTTTCAATCGTGCTCGTTTGCTTGTTTGTTAGAGTCCAACAGAATCTCGCAGCAACAACAACGAAAAAAATGATCGACTTCTGGTAGGTAGCCTGAGATCTGCCAGGTCCATTTGTGTGGAGTTTCACGAGAAAAAAAAACCAGGAACCAAAATAAATAAATTAAATAAAACGCTGAAACAGTGAAAGCCGGACCAACGCACCGGTCCAACGCGACCCGTACCGTGGAAGGTAGCCAATGATCAAGGAAATAACATTTTTCTTAATAGACTGCTGTCCCATCCAACGGGCTACCATGCCGTGGCACTATCCCGGGCAGAAACAAACAATGTCTTATAAAAATTAACAAGAACAAGATACTTAAAAGCCAACCGGTGGGGTGCGATTTCTGCCTCGCAACCTTCTACCATCCCCAAATTCTATTCTGCCCGAAACGGCGACTCGCGACACCACACCAAAATCACATAAATATCGAAATAAAAATGTTGTTCTCTCTGAATAAAATTATCTTCCACCCGCTCTCCGGAACAACAACCCGCCACTCGCCGACCTGGGTGAAGCTGTCTCAGCAAGCTCAGCAAAACTCCGAAACACGGCACGGCAACGCCAAATCACCCAATCGATGTGTACGCGCGCACTGTGTCGAAATGTCGAAAGCGAAATCGAGACTAATTTATTCCATAACTTGTTAAACGGTTAACTAATATTTGATAGTGGGCAGCGCACCCGGTGACTAAAGCCCGTACTCCCGTGGACCCCGCGGTGGCACAGGTTGTGGGAAAAACGTTTCCCGTTCGATCGACTCGCGTGCGTGTGTGTGTCACCACAACCAGATGAGAGACAGGCAATGTCGAATGGTTTCGTGGTTCGTCCTTGTCGTCTAGTTGCGGTTAGCATAAAAAATGATGCCCCGTTTTCTTGGTGCGTTTGTTTGGTGCTGTTCTGCTGCTACCCCGATTCCAATTCTACCCGATCATGGGGTTTCTTTCAATGTCCATGTTGGGTCGTAGAGCAAGCGCCTTCTATTTCCGTCCACTCTACCATCGCGATGTTGTTAAAACGAGGGGCGAAAACATAGTTTCTAGCCCCGGTTGTGGGTTATGTTTGGTGTGTTAGCTTTTGTTATCCTCCTCCTTCATCTTCTGGGTCGGACCTTTGCCGGTCCGTGACTGGTGCACGGGACACACCACAAAACTGTCTCCAAGTTTTCGTGATTTCTTTCCTCTAATTTATCAACGTCAAATTGAAATTAATGTTGGTGGCGAACTAATTTAATTAATTTCAATAGACATGCATCGAAAGAATCCTTCGACAATAGTTTCTTTCTTATCTTAAGTACATTTTTCGTTAGACCTCCTAACAATAGTATCTGTAGATATTGTGAGAAGACCTTGTCAAAATTCGTATTAAAATATTACTTATTAAATACCCCATTCTTGATTGCTTTACTTTGTCTACAGAGGGACGAGAGTGCGTCAACTGTGGTGCAACGTCAACACCCCTGTGGCGAAGGGACGGTACTGGCCACTATCTGTGCAATGCCTGCGGACTCTACTACAAGATGAACGGCCAGAATCGTCCACTGATCAAACCGAAACGAAGACTGGTTAGCGTAAGTATCTGGACAAATTTAATACTACTTCCTCGAACAACCGAACATTTGAGAATTAAAGCACTGGTTTTCACACGAACATCTGATTACCCTTCAAACCGGTCGTAAATCTTGCCAGTCAGATTAAATAACACACGCTCGCGTGACCTTATGGGGCGATTGTTTGCACAACACAACACTGCTGCTTAATATGCAACTCATCATCTTCAAGAACTGCACACTGCCCAAAGTTTTGGAAAATGTTTCACACGTCCACACACGCCCATTGCTGTGAATATCGCGTGTCAATCAAAAGCTTTATCGCCTGATCATAATCCAGGATCGTTCAGAACTTCAGAAGAAATGCAGGCAAAAAACACACACACGACAAGGCGATGTGACAATCAAACGAAATTAAGAACTCACTGTTTCGCGAAACTTACACAGCGTTTAAAGTAACAAATTCATCCGCGTTTCCGTCATCTGCACGAGGACTTGCAGTGAGTCAGTGAGCGCGATTCATAAACACACTATATTTATGATAATTTTTAATTGTAAGTAGCAATATCGATGAGTATCATCAGGGGGACAAGATAATTTTTGCATCTCGTTGTCCCCATCGGCGAACGGTGCCGCAGTGCCACGGTGAGACATTTTATTTTGACTCGCTGAATCGTCTCGCTGAACGCGTCGGACAACAGAACTGCCACTGTGTTTCGGGTTGCACCTCGAAAAGGAAGGCTCCTATCCTTTGAGCGGATGATCTTGATTGCTCGGAAGGAATTTATATCTTTTTGTCCTTCTTTTTCTGGTTGCAGAACGAAGCGCGAGAGAACAAAAATGTATCGTATAACTGGTCGAGATGGTGACAAGTGTTTTGTTTGTACTGCGCTGCTAATTGGATTGATTGATATCGTTCTGGAGCGTCATCTGATTAGATCACCATTTGAGTTTTACTTCCAAAAATGATTTAACATTTTATATGCACCGAAACATACCTTACGTTACGCGTATTAATAACGCTGAGCGGCAAGTATCACCAATATGACCTTCCGAAGGTATAAAACCCATTTACCCACGGGGACGACCGATTTCGCCATGTACCGATACCGATTTCAATTTTAACGAGGTTAAACCCACTTTTTACATTGCATCCCAACACGCACGCATTGCACTTTTGCTTTCATCCCGACAGCGACAACAGCTTGCACG
>KZ062655.1:0-51766 GCA_002091835.1 Anopheles maculatus
GACGGTCGCATTAGTATCTGCTGGTACGGAGGAAAACTTCTGTAGTTATGTGTTCAATCGATCGTCGTCATATTTTAAGCTTCAGCGGATTGTTGGGTATTGTTTGCGTTTCATTGATATGCGACTAAAGCGATGTAAGGCGCAAAAGGGAAATTTGTTAACGACTGAAGAATTGAATCGAGCAGAGAGAGCAATTTGTAGAATAACTCAAACGGAATGTTACCCAGAAGATATCAAATCGTTGAGAAAGGGTCACTTAGTCTCCAAGCGATCAGAACTTGCTACTTTAAGTCCATATATGGATGAAACTGGTCTCATAAGAGTAGGTGGTAGACTTAAGCGATCTGG
Organism: Anopheles maculatus; assembly: GCA_002091835.1. Taxonomy (NCBI): domain Eukaryota; kingdom Metazoa; phylum Arthropoda; class Insecta; order Diptera; family Culicidae; genus Anopheles; species Anopheles maculatus. The sequence continues at coordinate 349 of KZ062655.1, forward strand.
TTTAAACGAAAACGCGAAGCACCCAATAGTGATACCAAGTGGTAGTCGGTTGGCCACATTACTGATAGAGTACTACCATAAGAAGTTTTTGCATGCTGGACCTCAACTGGTAGCCACTGCATTGAGACAACGGTTTTGGATAGTTAAGGCTAGATCAAGTATCAGGAAGGTCACGAGACAATGCGTGCAATGCTTTCGTATTAAACCATCATCATGTGTGGTACAACCAATGTCAGATCTACCAACCACACGAGTAACTGAGGCTAGGCCGTTCGCGATAACTGGGGTTGACTATTGCGGTCCGTTTTATGTGAAAAATAGTCAGAGAAAAGCAGTACCGACAAAAGCCTTTGTATCCGTATTTGTATGTTTTGTGACACGGGCGATTCATCTTGAGCTAGTTTCGGACTTAAGCACGTCAGCATTCATGGCAGCGTTACGAAGATTTGTCGCTAGAAGAGGTTTGGTTACCGAGATGAATTCAGACAACGGCACGAATTTCAAGGGAGCTGCTAATCAACTGCGTAAACTACACGAAATGTTTCAGTCTGTATCATTTCAGGAGAGCGTAAATGCATGGAGTAGTCAGCAAGGCATCAAGTGGAAGTTCATACCCCCTCGCGCCCCTCACTTCGGTGGTCTATGGGAGGCAGCAGTGCGCTCCATGAAGTTTCACCTTCGTCGTGTGATCGGAGACACACCGATGACGTATGAGGATCTCCTAACTGTGTTAGTCGAGATAGAAGGATGTCTCAATTCACGACCACTGACACCGCTCTCGGATGACCCGGCGGATATGGAAGTGCTCACGCCTGGACACTTCCTAACGGGATCCAATATGCAGCAAATCGCAGATGTTGATATTAGCGAAATACCCGATAACCGATTAAACCATTGGCGTGCGGTACAGAAGCGAGTGCAGCATTTTTGGGTACGGTGGAGAAAAGAATATCTTCAGCAATTACAAGCTAGAATTAAGTGGAATGGACCAATAGTTAAGATTACGCCGGGTATGATGGTGCTGATAATGGAAGACAATGTGCCACCACGCAAGTGGCCATTAGGGAGAATAGTAGAAATACATCCTGCAGAAGATGGAATTATAAGAGTTGTAACGATACAGACAGTACATGCAGAGAATGTAAAACGACCGGTAGCAAAAGTTTGTATATTGCCGTTTGATGCTCAGAGCATGAAAACATAAATGAATTTGTTAAACATACGTTAGCTAGGTACTTTGGTTGTTAGAGCTGAAATGAATTTTATGAATATGTATTAATGAATTTGTATAAAATTGGGAATTTTATGGTGGTCGGGATGTTGACGCTAGAGCGCGGCCTAAGTATGGCATCATTGTATTGGTTAGGTCGGATTAGGATAGTTAGGTTAGTGTAAGAATATTTTTGTAATAAAATTTAGTCTAAGCCTGAAAGCCGATGCGTGCACACCTCTTCTCTTGCTATTGAACAATTTGTTTTAGTCAAGTCCCGCATGCTTACCTATGCACGAGTTTCGCATGCCGTGGGCTAGTGCCCAGATTGTGTGCCGGTGACTTCTGCAGCGAGGTGTTCATCGGCGACGCAGAACTTGTCTCCGCATCCGACTGGTTCTCATCGTCCTCGCTGATCGAAGGTAACGCCAAACAGGGACCGTTGTTTTCCGTCTCTTCCTCCGCTTCGTACCCTTCCCGCAGGTTGTACGTGAGATCGTGCTGGATGTCGTTGGCAAACTCTTGCTGGTACTCCGGGTACAGACGCAACACCTCCACCAGGCCACTCATGTGGATGCTTTTCAGATCACAATAGGTGAGTGCCTGGGAAGATGGATTCACGCAAACCCGGTGTTATCAGTGACAGTTGTGAACGCAGTGAAAGCTGTAGGGATTTTGCCTGGAAGGATGGAAATTACCTTTACGTCACCACTGCTCTTCACGATGGCGTCCTGCGATCCGGTGTTGCCCGAGTTGCCCTGGTTCCCGTGCAGCAGATGTATACTTATATCACAGCCAACGAGGTCTCCCTTGCCTTGGGTGTATCACCGATGGGAACACGGATGCTAATTAGCTCGGGGTGCATAAAACCACGGCTGGCCGTAGTACCGGCACTTACCTAGGATGGCGACGACCATATTGTTTTGCATGACCTCCATCGAACCGTTGCATATGTAATAGATGTAGCTCAGTGCATCGCCTTTATGGATCAGATACTCGCCCGGTGCGCAAAAGTTCGCCTTGATATGTAGAGAGAGCAGCTTTAAGCAGCCCTGAGTAAATCAATTCGTATAGTGAACCGCGTGTCCAATGAAGAGCAAGAATATAAAACCCAAAAGAAAAACAAAAAAATGGCAACTTTAATCGACTTTCTGCAAAGCGGAAAGGTACAGAGACTTGCCTGGGACGCGGATTCGAATATTGGAAGCTGCAATATTTCACGGTGCAGATGCATTGATATGTCTCCTCGTAGCTCCTCGGGAAATTCTTTTAAAATCTGGTATTTGGGTGGAAATGAAAGGTATGGAAAAAAAATTGAAACAACAATTAATCGCCCCCGTATATTTAAGTCCATTATGATCTTTTTTGTTTGAAATATACATAAAGTTATTTCCTTTTGTTAGTCCCACGGAACCGACAAACCCACCCAAACATGGGCTAAAGATTCCAGGAATACGTTCCAATTGCACGCGAGCGGAAACTCGTCTGTTCTCACACTCCTTCAGAAAAGGACCGCATGACAATTCGCGAGAATGCGTACCACTGTCTCCCCCCCCCCGAGTTCTTGTTAATCGTGTATAATTTTAGCCTAGTGTACACCGGTGTGCCATTGACCATCGGTCGTGCCCTGTTTATTCAACCAAATCAACCGCTAAATCTACATACTATTTCAGCGAATTGTATCCAGCGGTAGCCATTACCGCAGCAGTACAATTGATTAGGCAAATATTTTCCGAACACAAAAAGTATTGTTTAAATATATTTCCACGATGGTTTTGGTATATTTTGGGAAGCAAAAACAAATCGTCTATTTGGTGGTACTTAAGTGGTAAATGAGGTGAGCTATAATTGAAATTATTCAATGTGTAATATTCATCAAACAAAACCGATGATTTAGGTAAACAATGAGACAATAGCTGATTAATTATTCTCCGTTTTCATCAACGGTATTTAAGTTTCCGTGGTTTGCTGCTCGAAATGTTGAAAAACCAAGCTTATACATTCATAGAGAAAATTGTTTCCAATGGCTGGTGATGAATTTTAATTCTAAATTCATTATTTTACCAACGAGCAGGCTGATTGACCAATGTTTACTAGCCATCAAAAATGCAAGGTAGATGTTATTAATTGCGCAATCTCAATCGTTCATTCGTTGGTATAGGGGAGATTTTAGATTTTTAGGGTCGATAGTAAGATTACTAAAACTGCACACAAAACGCGGACATGCACAGAGAAATATTCTCAGACGAGCAGAGGAAAGGGTTCATCGTAAAAACAAAAACTATGGGTAGACCAGAGAATGCGGGAAATCAAAGTACGATATGGAGGACCTGGAAGAATGTTTTACCAGGAAATAGCAGGCCACCGAAACAACTTCAGACCTAATGTGACCTGCTGTCGAAATAAGAATGGAAATCTGGACAGTTGCCAGCACTCTAGCTGGCTAGTCCTCCCGCGTTGGGCCCAGTTTTTTTTACTGAATTACTAAGCTGTCAGTTTAAATAACTACTAGAGGCTCCTCTCGAACAGCTATCCCTTGGCTCAAGAACAACAAGGCACCAGTTACCGACGGAACAGTAATCGAACTGATCAAAAATGGTGAAGCAGCACTCATCTATATCCCATAAAAATGAAGGAAGATAGACAAGAGTGCAGCAACTACAGGGTATTACGACGTAAAATATCGCCTAGGCTATTACCAACAGTTAGCGCTAGAGACATGGGATTGCCTGTCTCCTCTTCAATCTAACGCTTGAGAGCGTCAGCTCCGACTCGTAAGTGGAGATTTTAGAGAGTATCTTCTATAAGTCAGTCCAGATCTTGGCATATGTTGATGCCATATACATAATTGAATTGTGGCTGTCTTACTTAGCGAGAGTAAACTTACAGAACGAACGAGCATCACTAAATCTTGGGTTAAAGGATTTACGCAAGGCTCATGTACAGACTTTCATGTACAGGGATCGTACCTTTCAAGACGTGCAAAACATCACCTATCTTCACCTGTCAAAATTCAGCACCGACAACAACATAGACGTTGAACTAGCCGCATAGATACTGACTGCTAACCGGTCATCTAAAGCTTCAAGAAGCTTCTCCGTGCAAAATACCGGTCACGACGAACGAATCTGGGACTGCATAGTTCGGGAGGCAGATCTCTAACTCCGGTAGGCTGTTCATGCCATGAGAATAAAACTCAAACTCAAACTGAGATGCAGTGATGGCTTTGATGCGTCCGCCACAATGGTCGGGATATCTGTTTGGCAGACGAAGACCTCGAGGCGGTTGATCTTTCTGAACACTCGGAAGAACCTTCCTTCCTTCTTTTGCGTACGGGGAGGCGGTCCGGACGAAATTCGAACCTCGATCCTGCCGTGTCACGCTATCGTATACACCACCGGGCCGCTCCCCTCAACCTATGAAGAACACTGTTTCTAAATAAATCAGGTATGGATGAAGAAGATAGTTCGATTTTCTAAGGAAATGAGAATTGGACTATTCGGCTACGGGGACTCTTCGTCTCTTGGACCCTAAAGTCTTTTCTAAGATAAACAAGGAACGCTTAGACGGCGAAACACCCTGATCAATGGCATTTGACGAACACTTACTCAATAAACTGATAAATCTACTTCTACTTTAGCTCAATTTTGTATGATACTTTGAAGATGGTGCTAAAACATCGCATCGACTGTTTTGTGAAAATATACCTTTTCTGCCACATTGTTAATAATTCATTTTTGCCGATGTACTCAAGTAATGGCGATGCCACAGTGCACAATAGCTTTGTTAAAAGGACGAATCTACTTTTCCATCTCGTTTTGTTCTTGTGTACACAACAAAATCAACCATTCTGCGTTTGCCTGTAGACTCAAAGGCCCAACACAAGCAAACAATAGCGTCGGATGGTAAGAATAAAGAATGGTTCCGGTAGCCCGAAAGCAAGGCAAGCAGTGGCCACTCATTGAGGAGTAAACTTTCTACTTGTAGTGCTGATTAAAGCAGCAGCAACTACACAATCGCATCAAATTCACACAAACCGCCTCAAAGTGCAAGCTCCGTTGCAGTGTCCCGAGCTTGCTGGCGTTGGGAGATTTGGGAGTCACAAATCGCAGTAGGTGGTGTGGTGTTTCCTTTTTTTGTTTCATTGTGAAACTGGGACAAATGAAAACCGACGAATGCGTTCCATTAAAAGTTGTTCGTGTTACCAGGGCTCAGCTTCTCCCGCCATCATCATCATCATCATCATCATCACCCGTCATCCTGTGGACGCTTATTTCGTGCGAAAAAGTAGCAACTTGTTTCTTGGGGGTCGCTCTCAATGTATTAAGTTGTATGCAACGGATGTAATTTCTGCTCTTTTCCGCAAACCCGAAAGATCTTAATGTCATGGCTGCAAACCACCGACCGCTCTTACGGTGACTTACCTCGTACACATCAATTCCATGATTAAGTGACCACATTGTTTGAAAGTAGTCCTGCATTCGCTGTTTCAGCTCCTTCGGCATCTGGAAGCAAGCAGAGAGCAGAGAATTAGTATATTCTAAGAGTTCTCAAAAGAAGTACAAAAATAGGGGTGCGTAAGACATAAAATTATACTCCATTTCTTCTCAAGGTCACCGAAAAGCTTGAAACGCGACTGAAGAACACGCTAGAAATGCCGAATCACGTTGCAGCGGTGAAAAATGGTGTCGCAATGGGACCCATTTTCATCGGGACCTCCATCTTTCGCGCTGGCTGCCGTTTGCCGGAGCCTCCTCAAGTGCAACTCACCTGATGCAAAGCGATGAAATCCTTCAAGTCACGCCACTTGCTCTGGTACAGGGAGCGGCGTGAATACATCCGCTGAATTATGGCTGTCACGTTTCCGAACACCACGGCGTGCATAAGAGCTGGAAAAGGTGCGTGATAGAAGACGAGGAATCGAGTGAAAAATCGAGGATACGAAGAATGTAAAAAACACACACACATTTTCCCAAAAACCTCCCGCCCGGATCGATGACGCCCAGTTTCATCCGTCCGTTGGCAGGTTAACGCAGGAAGCGAACGGATCTCGCTGAAACGCCCTGGATGGAGGAAAACTGTCAAATGGCTGCGAGAAAAACGGGTGTCTGTAGGCGGCTGCCTGGTACATGTTTATAACTATACGCCAGACCAACCACGTCCTGTCCTTATCACGGTGCCGAGATTGAAAAAGACACTTGGTCGAATGAACCGCAGCACCGTTGACGGTTTGCTGGGAAATTCGAGAAGTGAATGGGCGACGGGGAACGACTTTGACTTGCCCTGCCCACTGCCTTCACCGCAAAACCTCATTAGGACAGTCGATATCGCGAATTCAATCGTGTGGTTTGAGGGAGATTTGATTTGGTTTTTCGTTTCACGATCGCTTCTCGTCATCCCCGGCGCGACCCACGATTGCTTCTTGTGGTTGGTCTCGTCTGACAAACATTAAAAGGCCCGCCCTGTCTCTTGCTGTGCGTATCGTCTTAGTCTGTGGGTCACGTTTTAGAAAAGTGTCTCGTTTGTCGCTTGCCGTCTTCCGTCGATGAGCGAATCGGCGCGCTGAGGAAGCGCAAAATGAAGAAAAGAAAACAAATTATAACTCAGCAGCCATTTTTCGGGGACAGCAACCACAAAAACCACCAGTCCAGAAGATGGTGTCCACCCGATTTTACTCGTTTTTGGTCTCTTGTTTTGCTCAATTCCACGCATTTTCTTTGATATTATTTACCCATTTTCTACACATTTCGGTCCCTTGCCAGTGGTATTTGAAACGTGTTTCTAAGACTCTGTCATTTGCACCTATTGTTATTCCGGTCAGGGGTACCCGATTGCTCGCTTGCATTGAAATTGGTCTAGTCCCAAAACCACACAATGCCACACTTCGACGCCTTTCGATGTTTCTTCTTGATACGTGAAAGAAAAAGCCGCCGATCAGCCGAGCAGTGGTTGTGTCTAAATCTTGGCTAAGGTAGGTTATAAAATTAATCACGATAGGACAAAGAATAGGCTACTGTACAAAAGGTAGATTGAGGACGTTTGCTCACGAAGGTGTTGTATCCTTTTGTTCATTTTGGCCTTTCATTTATTTCAAATTATTGATAGATTATTATAACGTAAACGAAGGTTCGGCCGATACATGACCGTCCGTTTGCTGTGCGAATAATGCAAAGGAATTTAAAGAAATTTAATCACGACCGATGTTACATAAACATACCGAGAAAGAAGAAATATTTTTTTTAATTTTCACGTGGACAGCAAGGCGTACGGTCTCTCTTTTAAATCAGTAATCAGAATGACCCTGTAATCTAGCGATACTTGCTACCTTTTATCGTCTTTCATATCAAATATGTTGTATATCAACTAAAGACTACAGGTATTGCCTTTTATTTGCAGCAAATATGATCAAAACAGTCAAGTTTTTGAATATTTGTTCGTACAATGATTATTGAACCCTGAGGAAATAAAGCAAAAACAAAAAAACCAAAGCTTCTAATAGAGGAAAGATTCCGGTCCTCCTTATTTGTTATATGGTTGTAAAATTCAATAGAGACTGATGAGGAAAACCGTTGCTGTATCGCCTTTTGAATTGATCGTCGTAAAACATCAGAATAGAAGGAATTTCGAGGAATTGTCTATACTATTCGTCTTCTGTTATAATAACATCTTCGTATGAGATAAAGTCGCCTTTGCAACAATCACTCGAAATGATAAGGTAATTGGATTATGCGTTTATTCTCATACTCGCGTTCTACAACATAATTCTCCTTCATAATTGATGAAAGATAAAGCATATAAAAACTATTTAGGGATCATTAGTATAATTGTTTAAGCTAATTTTAAACCTCAATAACCATCATATTTATTTCAAATAAATTATTTATTGTATGGTATGTCACCGTCATTTATGTTACAGGGTCACTAGCGCTATGTGATCCAAGGGTGGATCTAAATTCAGATCGTTATAGTTGTCTCGGTGTTAATTGTCTACCGGGAGCTGCTAGGAAGCAAAAATTACCTAAACATCTAGTCCGGTAGTTAAGACAGAGGACATTAATAGACCAAGGTAGAATACAGAATAGTTTCTTGATAAATTTACGCTGAACAGTTTCTGGTCTAACTATCCTATCTTATTGTCGCGGTGAGCATGATCGGACGAACTAACGCACAGTATAAGAGCTTTGGATGGCGTTTGAAAAAAAAAATCTTACCAACTGAAATAACTTCCTCAACAGCCAATAGAATATTAAGTGGCTAGCAGTAGCTACTGACAGTCAAGATCTCCAATAAAAAAAAAGTACACCCAAGAAGAGGTTTTAATATCTTTGTAGAATGGTTTTTGGTTGTGGGACTCGATCAGGTTATATTTAATTATCCGCAGCAGTTTAATTTTGATTGCCATTCCAACTCAGACTGATTTTTCTATGGCATGCGTAAAGTACATAATTGACATTGTTATTATATTCTTCTCCTCATTGCGGACTATTACTTTGATGGCTCTTGCTACGAAACCTGTCATATCAGGTTTCCGAGGCTTGATTTTGACCAGGTATCGCTACGTAGGTGCTTGTTACCAATACGAAGAGATTAATTTCGAGTACCATGCGTTTCGTCTCCGGGTACGCAGGATTGATTAACCTGCTAACGGTAATTTAAGTTAAAGTACCCAGGAATGGTAGGAAAGGAGACCCTTAGAGATAATAGTGCCAAAGATAAAGAATATACTTTCTGTATTAGTTTAAAAGCATTTTAACGTGCAACCATGCTGGCCTTTATTTCCTGCTCGGAGCAAGGAAGTTGAATTTTTCGAGAATGATATTACTCAGGAGCTCGTGTAACCAAACAAATGCACTGAACCGTCTTTTGCCTATGTTGGAGTGATTCCAGTACGAATAAAAGACGGTTGAGGTATGTCGCGTCACGAGACAAAGAGAGTAGATAAAAGTGCGCACGTGTGTAAATTTTTCTTTATGCTGATTCCAGCCTGTCTATTCTGTTCCGTTGCGTTGGTGTCCAATACTATACAGACGAATTCTAAAGTAAACCTAACAAAAGCACAATACAGAGATTTAAGCCTGTTACTGCGTCCTTAAAGTTCTTGCCGACACGTGAAATTAAACCTAACAGACAAAACGCTTAGGAAATAGTAAACTCAAAATGATCTTGAAGAATCAACCTACAGTCTAAAAGTACATCTAATTCCCGAATCATGTCTACTTACTGAACTTAGTTCCCAGCTAGTTTAAAATAAAACAGTTTTTAGCGACCTTTTCCTCGGACAACAGAGGTCCGAGAATGCATTCATGAGGTATCCCAGATGGGTAGACAAAGGACACAGAAAATGTTCGAACAGATTTTGCAACAAGGTTTTTTTGTTCTTCTGGAAATCCCACATAAAAATACTCAATAAACCGACGAGAAGGTAAAATTATTGCCGTTTAGTCTTCTTTGAGATATGTAGTTATCAGAGATGGTACAATTGCTCTACGTTGCACATCATTTGAGTTCCATCAACAGAGGAATCCTTTGTCGTTTACATCACACTACATTGTCTAAAACGAGATAGTTGTTTCGAGATATTATTTTCTAGAAACGATTCAAACTAGTGAAATGCGCAACATTATCATGCACAGCGTCACGCTGGGCTGGTTGATCAGAATAGCTCCTCTAGCAAACTTATGGTCTAGATTTCAATTAACATCAACCAGTTTGTATGGCTGCGTAGAATATAGACCGTCGGTCGTGTTGCATTTCCCAAGCAATGGAATAACCTCGCCCGGCAAGTTCATCGTAGATTGTTTCTACTGTCCATAACCGACGTGGTGTGTTATCGAAAACATCTGGCGGAAAAAGGCCATTTCCCAGCCGACCGCGGTTTACATAGCGTTGTTCTCTTCCTTTCTCTCGCTCGTTCTCATGCTCTCTTGAGGTTTCCCCTAAACCAAGCGAACGATCCAACGATGCCTTAAGGATTTATCCCTCGTGCCAAAGGTGCAAACAGGACGATCCAATCAACACCGCAACGAACCCGATGGTCTCCGCTCGCATCGTGATCCACCCGTTCCACCCGATTGACCCACCCTTTCCTTCCCTTCCCTTCCCCGGTGTGACTTACCTCCGATCAGCATCATGATGATGCTGAAAATTTTCTCACTCAGTGTAGTCGCCGAAACGTTGCCGAAGCCCACGGACGTAAGGCTGGTGAAGGTGAAATATAATGCCGTTATGTATGCCTCGCCGTGTGTCACGTTAGATACGGGAATTTTAAGACGCTCCGCCAGTGTGTGGATCCAGCCTGCGGGACGGCCACCGTCACGGGTGTTTTTTTTTTGTTTTGTTCGGGAGTGATGTCGGCCGTGTGCGTAGAGTGTGTGAGAAGCGGGTGAAAGAAGGATAAAACTTGAAACCATTCCATAACGAATTTGTGGTTGATGAACTGTCGGCCGTCAGGGCGCATCAGGATGTCGGGGTGATTTTTCACCTGCGGCCATCCAAGCACAGACAGGAGCGGGCGTAACCGACGGTGTGGTTGTCGGGGTGAAACTTTTCAAGCACTACACACCACACCAAACTTTCTGCCAGAATCGCCCAGGTAAACGCTTAACATTGAGGGCGTCCTCTTGCCGGCGCTCGTCTAATCTCCCACAATCTTCTCGAAGACAATGCTGCTCCGGTCGGGCAGGTTTTGCATTTCGAAGGAGATTGAGAGAAGAAAAAACAAGCGAACCGTTTGAGTTTCCTGTTCCTGTTGCGTTTCAGGGTTTTCCGTGCTATGTAAAATTTCCTATTTTCTAAGGCTTCTCGTACGCTCGTTGCGTTCGTCCTAGTCTTGCTGTTCGCTAGGGAGTAATCTTTGCTTATCTTATTAAGTGAGCTCTCGCGTACGGCGTACTTTATATTTGTTGTTTTTGGGAGCCTGTGTTTCGCGAGTTTAGCCCACACTTTCGCTACTGCCGTGAGCCGGAAAAGCACTCTACTGAAATAGTTGCCAGAAATTGGAAAGGTACGCTTCACAAGCGGAACAACAGCTACTTTTACTTTTTTTATGCCGAGAGCAATCGATAAGGAAACGCGTGAAGCGTATGTACTATAAACAATCGGTGCACAAGAGTTCAAAGAAGAATGTTCAAATACGCTGACATCACTTCCTATAGCCGTTTCCTCAATTTACACACTAACGCGGTATCTTATTTCATGTTTCTGCACATCAGCGATTGCTTTGTTTCTTAACATCATTTATCATTTATATCAACAATTTTCATAACGATCGATTGTGTGAGTTATTAAGAAAAATCTTTCAATATTAGTAAATTTGCAATATTTTTAATTTGACCGCACTTTTCGAATCAATTTAAGAAACTGATATTGTAACAAAAAACTTTCTATAGCAGATAACTTTGAACAATTGACAATAAATAGCAAGAAAGTGTATCTAAAACGCTTCAAGGACTCGATAGATTACAAAAAATGCACTAATAATTTGTTAAAAATTGAATTTTTATCAAATTCTACTTAAATCCTTACTCTTAAATCAACTACTTACATCACTTCATTTGTCGTACTAATAGGAAGATTATTCTTCTCAATATGAAATAGGTTCCTAATGTTAGAACAACATGACTCACTTGCAATTGTTTGATACGCTTGAAATTGTCAAAACTCAACATGATACTCAAATAGGACAAATCAGACACATAGAAACACATCAGCTATTTGATGGGTATGTCTTATATTACTAAACCAAACTTCTCTCTGTACGACCCTAGTAAAAAAGCACCAGAATATGAGTCTAAAAATTATATTTGTGTTATATCGGTTGGTTTAGATAAGGTTACGTCGTTATATTGACATTGCAAATGATGTTAGATATTTTCAAGACTAAATATCTTCAATATATTGTAAGCTTGTCTTCGAATCTACCAAAACCATAGGAAAAATGCTTTAGAAATGATGAAATCATTGGTTCAGAGTCTTCTTCTTTGACCCTACAAACCTTTAGAAGTTGGGCCAATAATGGCTTCCTTGACTTGAGTTGATTCGTATCTGGATTCCCATTGCTACGTACGAAGAGATGATCTGGACGGGATTAGACACCCAGTAGTTCAAAACCTAACAACATTGTTAAGCTAATTGAGCGTATTGGAGAAAACTAAATGCAAATATAGAAATCGGTCGTTAAAAGTCTATTTTGAAAATAACTTGGGATTTTTTTTTATGAAAAGTGCTTAAATTTAAAATAAAAGACAAAAGAAAATATATTATATACTTTATAGAAATCCATGGAAAACCGAGTTTTCACCTTAATATCTTAAATTTGTTTTTGTATATTTGTATCTATGTTGCGGTTCTGCTATAGGAAGTGATGTCAGCGTATACGCATGCATAGAGTGAAATTACTTCAATCCTACCCGAGCTACTGCTGTTGATGGGCAGCTTGTCTAATGCGTGAATATCTCATAGAAGTATCGCTTCTTATAGTATTGCTTTTATACCTACTGCTAAGCTAATTAAAATATGTGAATAAACAAAGTTTTAAATTGTATCCACTAAACTGCGGATAAGGTACTGCGATCGTACTGAATATAATATGCGAGCCAAATGTGCTACTTTACTAACGCAAAAGCTTTGCCATAGTATGGAATGTGTGTACGCGTGTTTGTGTGACCTAAAAGCATAGTCTCTAATTTCTCAAATGTCTAAACTACTCAAACCGTAAGCGCGTCTGTATAAGGGGGAAAAAGTTTCGATCCGGCCCGACGATTTCGTGAAATGCTTTCGCCGGAAAGATAAAAGCTATTGTTTTGGTGTAGTTAACTCTATTTGAAATCCATTTTTAATCGCTCAAACATCGCTACGAAATGCAACTCCTTCTTTGGCCTAATTACCGCGCACTCGGTGCTCAAGGATTTACGCTCCGTCGTTACGCCGTTACGCGAAAATGCAACGCTGCACACTGTGCTTCACTCTCGTGCAGTTATACTACAGCTGTACTTGCGTGCCCGTATCGCTTGTTAACATATACCCGGCTACGGCTAATGGGTTGGTCTACCAGCGACACTGTTGGTCGCTCGTTCGTCGATTGAGAGTTGTGAGCACGTGTGTATGTACACGCGCGGATGCTTTCGCTACACTTACCGATGTCCCAGTCCGCATCGTTTATGAGTCTTTCTTTCTCTGCAATCACAAACCAAACGCAAGCCAGCCAATGTGCAACTAAAGAGAAGCATAGCATCAACAGGGTTAAAATCATAGCCGTGTACTGCGAGTATCTATCCATCTTTTGAAGCAATCGTGCCAGCCGCAATAAACGTGTTAATTTGACTAAGTGTATGTGAGATTCCTGTGCAGGGAGTAGAACGGGAAAGAGAAATAAGACGGATCATTTTACTTGGCCTAAAAACGGTACGAAATACATTGTTGGTAATATGCGCTACTCGGCAGTTCTAGCGGTAGTGCTAGGTGGAACAATTGCAACAGGAAAAAAGTTGAAGCAGTTTGCGAGACGAAAGTGGTGAATGTTTTTATTCTGGTGAAAAATTAAAAGGAATCTATTTGAGCGTGTCAGGATTGCGCCGTAGTTTGAGTGTAATATCTTACTGTTTTTATTTTAATAATTACTATATTGCCAGCAAGTACCGCTACCATTCGATGCATTTCTACTCAAAACTCTCGGTAAAATTAATGTTTTAAGATATCATTGCATGTACCTATGTATGTTTTTCATTATTGTATGTAGTAAAATACTACTAACACATTCTACTACTAATTAGGTTTTCCGATTCTAGTTATGATAGTTATAATAAATTTCTAATAATAAAACACGGTTTGGTTCAGTTATATGTACACTTGTTTTACTTTGAACTTGAACGAAGGAATAAACTTATACAGTGACGGACAATAGAAAAAGAGCTCCTTATGCTAAAAGTGCAAAAGTGAGGTTATGGTGCATTTATTCAGGAAAGCGACTTTGATTCATTATTTTACCTTTCTGATTCAAATACAGTCAACATAAATGAAACAACAAAATCAGAATAAGATTAATAATTTTGATAAATTTTCATCTAACTAAAATTTAATCTTTTATATTGTTGGTTTAGTAGTCTCTTTCAATACACCGGCATAGTTCGGTTATTAAAAAAGTTGGCTTTTTAAAGTTCATAAATGAAAGTTTTCAAATTTTTACACTTTTTATGTTTTAAAGTTATTAGGTGTCAAAAATCTGCAACTTTGTTAACGATTATTTCTTTAATTTTAGATCTCTGTAACTTCTAAAGTCTTTGACAAATCTTTATGTAAATTAGCATTTTGAAAAGAAAATTCTACGTAGATTACATATGAAAATATAACCGGTTATTTAAAAAAAAACTAACTTTGGCAATAACATCGACAAGAGTCGCTAAATTGTGCGAAACTTGTATAAGATTTACAAGTTTGGCATCATGTACATAGTTCAATTTACTCAAAAGACCCCAAGGCTCTACTACTTTGTGGCCTCATTTAAAGTTTACCAGTTAAAAAAATGCCGTTATCAATAATCGTGCAATAATCAATCAATTTTGGTGAAATATAAGCTAAATTCTTCAAAAAAATATTCATTATGACAAAAGAAGTGCGAGTAACAATATGCCAAAAATATGAAAAGATGTACTCTGTGGCAGTAAACTTAAATATATTTTTAACTATTGTGCTATTTAAAAGAAAACTAAGTACGAAAACCAAATACAACTTTCTTCAACAAAAAAAAACATCGGGTAGGAAGCCTAGTTTCATCTCTACATTTGTTCAAAAATATCGAATTTTTATATATTTTTTTTATTCAAATACATAAGAAAAATTCTGAATTAACAAAATTGTGAATTATATTGCTGCTTATGCATTTTCCTTATTTTGGAATGATTGCACCAACTGCAATATATTGGAGTGGTTCTATTGCTTTGTCCGTCACTGTACATGAATCATTTTACTTATTAGGATTATTATAAGGACTCTTTTATAAATATCTGCTTCAACCAATTACACACAAAATACTGCTAAAACAGCACAAGTCTTGCAAGATATCTTTTAAGTCGACGAATTCAATTAGTGCTAAACCGCTTAGCCTAAGACTTCGTAGAAATAGTTGTATACAAATGAAAAAGAATCAAAATAGGTGGTACCAGCAAGATATCTTAAAAATAAGAGACAAAAGACCATAATTATAGGAAATACGAACGAATGGAAATGGTACTTGCCAGCATTGGTTAATTATTTTTGTAACACTATGACGATTTGTGAAGCAATTGACATAATTTTAAGAATATTTAAAAAATTTAATTTTTTGACCAGCCATTTCATTGGCTCACAACAGATACTATAAAAATGTGTTCTACGTTGGAAAGATTGTGAGCAATAAAATTTACGCGTTTTGCCAGTTCGAGAAAAGAGAAAGCTCGTAACATGAGCTATAAAATATGCTGTTGTATCTCTGTTCCCAATTTTCAGACATTCGTGTTTGATGTCACTCACAATTTCATGACCAAATGAAAGATAGTTGGTACTGTGTTTGATGTCCTCGTTCTCCCAAATTTCCCCCCCTTTGTATCGTAAAAGTGACAAAGTTTTATTTGTCCAAAGTTTCATAGTAAAAAAAATACAAACAGGGGTGGCTGAATGGTGCAAAATTTGCATCACTCACAGCGCTCGCCGAGGTGTGTCATTTCCGAGATCGTGCATGATAACGAAATACGTACACCACCATCCCCGAAAGCAGCAATCGGAGGTAATGGTCCCCGGACGCTAAAGGGATGTGCAAAATTAACTTACCTCACCACTAATGACATTGCTTGCGTAAAGGTGATCGAAGGGCAGGGCGGCTAGCAGATCCACGATGAACCAGCTGCGAAGATAGTTTAGGGCGATGCTTTTGGAATCCGATACAACCTCGCCCTTGCGCGAAACGTACGTCGTGCGGAAGTTTACTAAAATATCTGCCCGGCAACGAGATGTACAGTGTAAGTAAATTGAAACGAATTGATGTCGAAATGAAGGGAGAAAGGGCCGGGAGAAAGGGCATGGGGGAATGGAGAGAGAGAGAGAAAGTTAATATCCCGCCAGTGGATTAAGATGCCCCCGAGTGCGAAAAGGAGAGTCGCCGAACGTGTTGCTCACCGACCAAAAGCACATAAGCGGGCCCCGGGAGCGATTGCCGGCACGGGTAGCGAACGGTGGCCAAAACCCTGCCCGTCGGAGCAATGATTCAGTAAAATGATGCAATTAGTTATATATCCTCAATAAGCAAAAACACCGAACAACGCCGGTTAACATTACGGCCGCAAAGGGCTGTCTGGGCGGGAGATAAAGTTTACTGTTTGCCATTACCGTTTCTCGGTTACGGCTGCTCGGTTTTGGCTACATTGGCTACAAAGTGATACAACAAGAAGGGTTGGCAAGTGTACTGTAGGTCGCAAGAGAGGGAGCAGGTGGAAAGAGCGAGGGAGGGAGGTGGTATGAGAGCGGGAAGTATGGGTAGATTAATATTTACCAACAATAAATAAAGCCTCGACAACAACATCCGACACCATGGTTAAGCGATCAGTTTTAACGAATGCCGCATTGTACGGCACGGCGATGGCGACGTAGAACGTGGCGACCAGGATCATCCAGTCCCAGCAGCCCTTAAACATGCCGTAGTGTGATAGAATGAAACGCGATTTCTTTAAGGCTTGCGTCTTGTACTCAGGTAGCGGTGCCTCACTCGAGTGCAATAGATTCTGCAAAATAAAGTAAAGGTGAGATGGACAAAAGAAAATCGGTGCCAGAAAAGTTGGAAACGGAATTAACATTGCCAGTTCGATATTTTAACAGGGTTTTACAGCATATTTTAGAATGAATAATATTTACGAAAATATTTACGATTATCAGAAGGACTATTTCACATCCGATGGACATTTGGTTTTCGTTAAAACATTCAATTTCGATTTCGATCCGTTCTATTTCAAAAGTTATGCCAAATTGGGCGTTTTGTTTATTACTTACACTATCTCTATTTGAAACGAAATAAATTCTAAGTCTAAGCTACAATTCTGATAAAAAAAAACCATGTTAACTAATCGTGTATTATAAATGATATTTTCACTCTCATACACTCACTTAACGCGCCCAAAAGTATTACAAAAAAATCTAAAGCAACTATTGCAGTCAGACATGTGTTCGTATGTGTTGGTTAAACTACCCTAGCTACAATTGTCTTGGTAAGTTTGTTATTGGCTCTTTGAGACACTGTTTAAGTGTTGTTGTTGCTAAAAAGAAGAAAATTATGTCGGCCTAACTAGAATTTTATAAATTAATATCAACCTTTGACACTACGATGTCTTCCGTACGTGTAAAAATGCCAAAATAACTTACTGATTTTAAATTTTAAGATAGCCTCTTGCGAACTTTCGTTTGGTCTGATACAATTGTAAACAAAGAACAGCTGTCAAAATTTCAAAGCATCGAGAGATTTTTAGCTAAGATTTCAGGTTCTCATGAGTGTATGTGCAGTTTTCTTGCTTTGTGATCGCTTTAATCGAGCCTGACGTGTGTACCAGCTCGGGACGACATCAGAGTTGAAGTCACAATGTTGAGATCATAACATGAGTATTTTATTTACCAATTCGTTGCAAATTGTCAATCAATTTGTCCACACTAAATGGCTGTTGAAACTGAATGGCGTTCACTTGGAGTCAATGTTCGCCGCAAGCTCGCAGCGTGTACGAAGCAAGTTCCTACGCTTTCGGAAATAATGTAGATATAATGTAAGTTCGAAGCATGCGAATGTCTAATCTGCTTTCCTTCTGTCAAGCCCGTTTTTTTTGTTCTCCTGTAAACCAGCTTTGTATGCTTCTTTCATCTGGGTTGGGAAATACTGGAGACTATAGCTCAGTTTGACAGATCAATTTAAATAAAGTGTTAATGTGTTGAAATAGAACGCCACGAAACTGAATTATACACCCACGAAAACAAAATATCCAGCGTCCTAGTAAATAGTCGTTGTACAAACAAAAGCTGCTGATATTTGAAAAAATGGTCCGCCGAACCCTGCAATTTCTCCGACCCGCTGCATTTACTTACGCTATTTAGTTTAATTTTGGTTTTCATCTTTTCCGGCTTATAGTGCCCGGACAGTTGATAGAGAACGGCACGGGAACGCCGACGGCCCATATTGACACCCGGCGGTATTTCCAAACTATCATCCTCCGCCCCATCGTCTGCAAGCAAAGAGGTTTCAGCTGATCGAAATCGTGCTCCCAACAAAGCAGCTAAAATTTCCATCGGTGTAAATGTCGAGAGAATTGAATTGATTAAAAAACACACACAATGAAAACATTCAATAGAGCGGCTGGCGCTGGACAAGGGGGGAGCGCCAGCACGAAAAACAGAAAGAACAGGAAAAACAAAATGATAGGGCAGCAAGCAGCAAAAACTGATAAAGTATCACACCAAACCGATTGGATGTATTGTAGATTAAACCCAAAAACACTAAAAATTAGGCGAGATTTCAGTGAAACACAGAGTAAAACGAGAGACAGAAAGAGAGAGAGAGCGAGATATAGATTAAAACATCGATGTAATCCACGCGCAATGATTTAATTTGGTACCGGATGGCTTTTTGTTTGTTGGTGTGTTGTTTGTTTCTGTGTGTGCGTTACGTTTCGAATGTTTATCGTTCATCGCGTAAAGCGTACAAAATGGAAAGATTAATTTTTAAATACTGTCAACACACACACACACACACACACACGCGAATACACAGGGGCTTAACTACACGATTGTTTTGAGTTGAGCAAACGTACCAATTGCGTATGATCTATCTAGACTGATTCTATACTTTAATGGTGAAAAATACACTACATTCAACGTACGATGATAGCAGCATGACTCAAACACACACACGCACACGACTTTCAAATTGCCTAACTACATTAATGGAAAAGTTTTGTATTTTTTTATGTTTATGTTTTTGTTTTGTTACACATAAAAACCAGGAACAATGAGAAGTAAAATTGTTTACTTTTGGGTAACACAGCCATGCAGTCAGTAAGAACAGAATGCAATTTAAATCTACCTCATAACAGTAGCACAGGGCTATTAATTTATTTATGTTACTTTTCTTTTGGTCTCGTCTTTTACTTGAACCGCATCTTGCACGAAATTGAACACGGCAACCATTTTTTGTTTTTGCTTGCCGAATGGACTGCCGAGCTCCTTCCGAGAACATTAATCTATAAGCCCGAATATCTTTTTCTCGTACCCAGTACAGTGAAGCAATTGAAATTTGGGTTCCTCGAAGGATTGTGTAAGTAATACGAAATTATACATTCGAGTCTGTTCGAGTCCGGCCGTCCGGCTAGTGTCGTTAATCCTGGACAACTTTTTCGCTCTAAATAATTATTTTGCAGCAGAGCTAATTAAACGATACATCCTTCAGCGTGCGAAGTTTGTTATGAAGAATTCGAGTGAGGGACGCTTTTTGTAATGGGTAAACCCAAAAATTGTTCCTTTTTACATATTGCACGAAAGAAAGGTAATGTTTTGGACAACCAACAGCAGCTATAGACTTGGTTAAAATAGTTTTTATCCTCTTCCAAGTGTGATAGCACAAAATTGGTAATAAAGTTGTACGCATTCATAATCATAATAAATAAATTTCGTTCCATTTGGTGGATGTTTTAATTCGATTCAATTTTGTAGCCTTTTCTCTGCCCCTTTTTTTATGGCCACTACCAATCATCGGGTGACGGTTGTTTTACCAGAGACCTCAGCCCGGATCCCGGCAACGTGCTCCCTCAAAGCGTAATTCAATCTCGGACTGCATTTGAAACTGTACCTCCCGCAATTTGAATATTGCGCATATTAGTTATGACAACTGCGTTTGCTATCAGCACGAGATCATCATACATGGCGATGTAAATGCAAATTTTCCATTCCATTTCCACGTGCATTCTCGGGCATTCTGGCAATTGGCCGAGCTGGCTTTTGGTATGGGTTGCATCGCTTGAGAGTTAACTAGTGCTGCTGCCGCCGGTTGTGACGTAGTCGGTCGGCAATGGGGAATAAATGAGCGTCGTTTGAGTCAAACCGAACGAAATCATCGTCCATCAGTGGGTTCCTCCCGGGTGGATGGGAGTGAAATTGGGAAACCGGAAACTTGATGCTGGTGAGTAATTACTGAGGGAAAATTAAACAGCATGCACTGTGTGCTACAAATCTCGTTACCTAACAGTCTTGTGGATGACTATTTTTTGTGTTTGTTTTTACTTTTCCCTGCTGGCAATGGATGGAAAATGCATGAAGACAGCTTTACCAACCGGTACTAACGTACTTCAAAATAAGTTCCTAGAGTTTATCTAATAATCTATCTTGTTGTTCTTAATTTATAGTGTAAATGGACAGAACCTCAACTAAATGGATTGTGTATTTTTTTAAATATTTCCTTTAAATACAAGCGTTTAAAGTGTACTTCAAACATACTATAAGGAAGTAGATTTTAAATTTCAATTTTACATTGATGAACCACACAAGTACTTTTAAACTATTACGTCTACCTAACCAAAAGTTTTGACAAAAACCAAAAACACGAATAACATACTACCAATATTTGGCTTGTTGCTATAACGAAGTGTGCAAAACAATCCATCCACGTACATTATTGATCGAAAATCGTACCAACAATTGTTTGAGCGAATGTTTGCAAACGTGTGGTTTAAGTGTATTCACTTTATCCACGTTCGACCGAAGTACTAAGTACTAGGCGCCTCCATCTGGATTTGTTTTCTTTTGCGAATTCGGATGAAAGCCAACAAAATGGTGTTTCGTTGTGTGTTTTAGGTAACTTTGTGTTTGTAGACATTTCGTGTGTTGTTTTTTTTTTCTTTTTATCATTTAGACGACTAGCCCGTGTATCTAAATTTACTTTCTTTAAACATGTTTTCTTGTGTGTTGTGCACTAGACGCTTAATATGTGGACTGCAGTAAGCAAAACGAAGAGCATTAAACTTTCTTTTTCTTCTTAAAAAAAAAACTAAAATCAATAATAGTAAAAGAATCGAGAAGGCCCATCTTTGAGAAAATGTTTTAGTTACTTTGGGATATACGCCTAAAAGTATGTAAACATCACATGTTCCAAAGATCGCACAGTATGTTTTCAGTGTGGCCAAAAATGGATGAATTAGTTTGAAAGAAATAAGGCTAAATTTGGAATTTTAATAGCCTCTCACCCATCGTGAGCTCCTTATTTGATGGTAATGTCCTCTTTTTCGGTTGGTTAATGGGAGAACTATCCTGCCTACTTGGAACATAGAACTACTTGGAACATATTCTGAGGAAACATTGTCCTGAGCATAGACGATAGGTACCATTAGGAAAATCCCGAGCAATTTTCCAGGGCAAGTCAATTGTTAAAATACGTATTTTAGATCATGTTTCATGTGTTATTTGGTGTCTAGGAATCGTTTTAAGCAATAACGAACATGGTTTTTATTTTACTATTTTTTACCACTTAGAAAACACACTGTGCATAAAAATTGACAGTTACCGTCTCGAGCCTTTTACCATAATAATAATACAAAAAAACCTAATAAAAGTTGTATAAGAACTTCAACGTTCACTGCCATATCAGTCACCGGTGACTAACAGTAAACCTTACGTTTACGGATAATAATTCTTCTTCCTTCCATATTAGTGCTTGACACTGATAAAAAAAAGGATATCCACACATTGTTTGTGATGTTTTACCTATTCTGATCGATCGACAGAATCAACACGTATTGACATGGTGTAAACGAAAAGTCATGTTAAATCGACGGAGCGATTAACGTGTTAAATACGACAATTTTAATCATTTTGTAATCCATATTTGCTTTTAAAGATCGATTTTAATTATGTAAACTGTTGATGTTTTGAGATACTTTGCGTGTAATGTTGATATAATAGCGATAAGCCTAGACTACATAATTGATTTGGATTTTATTTGTTTCTTCTTTAAGCGAAAATGTCAAACTTAACTATTCTCGATGCCCTAGCTATGCTCGATTGTCGAACAAACACACACACACGATATCAACCTTATACCTTCTCATGTTAACGGAACATCTTCACGGTGTTCCTCTCGAGAAGATAGGAGGGGGGAGGTGGGGGGAGTCCAGGAGAGATGTTTTAAATATATTAGCACAAGAAATCGAAAAAACCGGGCAGATATATAAAACAGTCACGAAACGAACAGAATCGAAGGTTACAAATTGCATAAAAAGTGGAAACACATACTGAAGCGACTCACACAGTCGAAGTTGAAAAGCAATAGAGCCAACAAAACAAAAAACGGCAGCTTACTTACCGCTATCACATTCGTCCGACATCGACATCTCCGACATTTTGGCCGTCGTGACATCCTTGTGCGATGCCAGGAACAGCACAACCTCGCGCTTCTCATTTTTGATTGGCACAATATCCAGCAAGCACCAGAACGGAGTACCTATCGATTGTTTTTATCGGCGGAAGAAAACGGAGAGGGCGAGAAGAAGAAGAGAAAGGATGAAAAGTTGATGGAAAGACATGAAATGTTAAGCATAACAAGCATAATAACTCATTAAAACGATTACGAGTAAACTTTGGTGGAGAAGAAACTTTCTACAGGACTTTCGGCGTGAAGGATGATGGCAAAAAAATCCTTTCCTCTTTTATCTCTCTCCCTTTCACTCACTCTCTCCCTCTTCCTGTTTATCTGTCGCACATTTTTTGACGCAACCGATTTCATTCCTGAGCACCTTTTTCCGGACAATCAAATGCCTAATGCCGTGTGGGTTTCGCGCGCGAGACTGTTCCTTTCTGTGCCATCTTTCGGTACTTTGTTTTTGTGGAGTGAAATTTTAACGAAAACACTTTGCAGGGACGACGATTTTGGAGAGGATTTCATTAGCGTAAGTTTTGATGTGCCCGGTGTATGTCCTATAAATCAAACGCAGCCCCAGCCAGCTGCGAGTAGCTTATGTCTTATCCCGCGAACGAGCGAACCCAGCACACCGCTACTGCTCGCTGTGTCGCAAAACACGCGGTGAAATGTGAGCCCGCAACTCGCAACAGATGGGAAGCAGATCTTTCACTCAAGCGGCACCGTACTTGGGCAAACTTTTGCTCCGCAAGTGAGCAGGGGAAAGGTTCAAAAGAATGAAACTCCTAACCCCAAAAAAAAGGAACTGAAAAATGTTTACGGGTTGTTTATGGATAACGACTTTCGCTAGATTTTTGCTAGCCCGGCTCACGAATATCCTGTCCCAAACTGTGAGTCAGTTATAATTTTTTTTATGTGACAGCGGTGCGGTCGCTGTCTAGTGCCGCCTTCCGAGAGAATGTCTTTCGCAGCTATTATTAATTTGACATCGTAGTCGCGAATCAGGTGCAGATGGTTGTTAATAAATATATTTGCATGCACAGCCACGACGACAACGCACACGCACACGGTGGTTATGCTGAAGTGACAGTGAAAGAAGCTAAATATTAAGTTGTCACACCGCAACAGCTGAAGCCCACCAGCTGAAGTCCTTTTGCGGATGATCTATCACGGTGCTTGCGTTAAACGATGAAGGATAATCAGATTTAAAGTGGCATGCCATGGGATGTGTTGTTTTTACGCTTTAATTCAGTTCTGTGAAAGTTCTTTTATAGTGAGCTTCCAACCCAAGAAATCGTCTGATTCCAGTAAGAAGGGATTTAAATCACACGAATTTAGAATTGCCGGTACATTTAAGTAATGGCAAATGAATGGCAGAATTCTAAACACTTTATCATGAATTTTGATGATTTTGTATTAATTCTGCTTCGGTTGCATTTGCACAGCCAACGTACAGACAAAACAATAAACCACATTCATGACCGATTTCGTACGCTATCGGGAAAAGCTGTTTGTGCAACGCGAAAGAAAAATCAAAACGAACATTACGAGATATAACCAGCGCAAATATACAGTGATACCGCCCTCGGTGAATGCCTGCGGTTTATGAATGTGCCACGTTTTACGACCATATGCCAACGGCCATGGAAACGTTACTTACCATTTTTCTTGTAGAAGATGACCTCCAGCTTTAGCTCTGACTTGCCGTCCAGACTGGTTTCGATCATGCTTTTATGCTCGTCCTTAGTCTCGGGACCGTACAGAAAACGGCAGGCACAGCCTGTTGAAAAAAAAAAGGAAAGACAAAAACCGGATGCGTACAGTACGACGCGTGACTCTATAGCATTCCAGGGCACGAGATAATGCACAACTTTATTACCTTTTTGCATAATTTGCGCGCGCGAAAACCCCGACAGCTCCACGAAGCCATCGGAGCAGTACACTATGGGATACCCGTTCACTTGTGCGTTGCCTAATACGAAGTTGGAATCTATAAATAAAGGGAAGAAGAAGATAAAAACACACACACACGTACACACACGCGCACATAGAGGAATAAATGCATAAAACAAAGTGCTTCTATTCTATAACACATTCCTTTTAGGCTTGAGATGTCAGGGCGATGATATCATTTGTCCGAGGTGTCATTATAGTATGTACCTATTTTAGCACTCAATGGTTAATAAATTGTAAGAGGGATTAAAGTCTCTTACGATACGATATTTGGCACAGAATCATTTTTATCGTATCCGCGGGACTGACAAGAAGTGTTCGTATTACGACAATGGATTCTGGATTCGTGATACTTGATACGATCGTTTGAAGGAAGAAAATTGATCCGTCAAACCCAAACTGTCCGCCAACCTTGAGTTCAAATAATCACCGGTACCGACATACCAGTACCGGTACTTTCTAGTTTTGACTGGCTGCCTTCTCAATTAATCCCAATTTTTGAGTACATTTTAGACTGTGTGCAGCCTTATCTTGGCTAAGGTATCGCAATATTGTTAATTATAGCTTCGATTATCTCTGGTTTGTTGACATAACAATTATCATTGACGGTTCCTCGCAAATAATAATTCAATGATGGCAAATCGCAGCTTCTTGCTGGCCAATCGACATCAGAATTTCGACTGATTCGATCTTCAAAAACAGTGCGCAAAAGTTCGAATGTAACATTGGCCACAGAGAGGCATGGAGCGCCTTTCTGTTAAAAGCAAATGTCACCAAGATCCTCAACTGCAACTGTTGGGCACAAAAATTCACCTAACATGACCCTATAACGCTCACTGTTGACTGTAAACGACTCACCTTCTTCATTTTCAAAGCAAAGTTTAAAGCCAAAATCCACACCAAACAGTCAATCGTAACGAATGCATAGGCAATTCTTAACTTTCATGAGGGTTGTCCGTGCCCCAAATATGACAAAGTTGGGTGTTGATATAGCAGCTATGATGAAAAGGAGCTTCGTCTGAAAAGAGGATTTTATTCACAAAATCGCATTAAATGGACCATGCTCGTTCAGTGGAACAATCTGTCGGATCTGCCATGAGACCAGTGTTACCAGACTCAAAATGATCGGTATTGAAAATATCGTTAAATGGCGGAACCTGTGTATTTTTACACATTGAACCTGTGTTCATCAGTCCGTCGATGACAGCTTTGACAGCAGATGACATTAAATGCTCTAGATAACAACACAATTGTTTGCATTTAATAATGCGTGTTGCTAACCGAGAATCAAGTACGGCAAGTACGTCAAAAAATGTGTCCAGCTAGTCAAAACTAAATCGCAAAACCTTGTATTAACGGTGTCTTGGCATGTCGGTCATCGGTAAGAAATGAGTTAAGAAATCATAAGAAAGTAGTAGAAAAGTAGAACGCAAGATCGAATTTATAGCGAAGTGCCATCGTATCACCCATAGCATATCATGTGGATATAAATATAATTATGTTTTAATGATCTAATGATTTAAGATACCTAGTCATGTTTATTGTATGGAGACAACATAACGATATCAATTGAGTTAAAGCAGTGATAGCCAAAACAGTCGAAGAATTACAATTGAAGGTTCGTTCTTACTATCAATTTTATCTTTGGGCGAACGCGTTGATTTGAGATAGAGCACAAGTTCTGTGTTCTGAAAAAAAAACAGAAACTCACAGCTTTTCCCTTGAAGGGATCCATTGTAACACATCCGTCGGTTGAAGGTAGGTGTTATAGTTCGTCAACCATCAGTTAGTTCGTCGTAAAATATATCAATATCTTTTCATAATCAGCCTTCTCGATAGGTCCATTGATGTTCCTAATATACTAAGATACCTCGGACCATGACAGTTATTACATGTTTTGCGTTATCGAACTAATTTCGGACAAAGGAATCCTATTAATCTTATGTAAGTAGCGTCTAATGATGTCTTTGAGCTTCTTCTTCTTTCATGGCCTAACGACCTCTTAAGGTCATGCCTGCCATTTCTGGCTTACTAGACTAATTGATACCGCATAGTTGGTTAGTCAATCCTCACTATGGGGGAACGGCCCAGATGAGACTTGAACCCCGGTCCTGCCGTGTGAAGACCGGCGCCGCTGTCGCATCACCACCGGGCCGCCCATTCAATTTAATTCTTATAAATTCCACTACTTCGTGAACATTTACGTATGAAAAGAATGTAGAATAATTTAAAAAATAATCCAGACGAATCTATTAAACAAAAGTCTTTAATGGGGGACAGATTCTAGCCATCCAACATTGGTGTGTGACCGTAAAATATAGCTCAGTATAGATTCAGTCGAAGAACAACGAAATTTTATTGCCTAGTGGCTTTATTGCTGTAAAATTTAGACGCAATTGTCAAAGTATCCGCCCATATCGCGAAGAATATTTTGGACAAGATTTCGTAAAAGTTTGAAATGTAGCTGTCCATGTGAAAGAGCGATGATCTTCAGATGGTGGGTGCTTCATTGACAGAAGTGGCTTTTGATTTTCTATAGCAGCAAACAATAGATTGCTGCTGCGAAAACCTCTATCGGAGGACCAAATAATATCATTTAATAGCTTACAACTATTCATTGAAGTCCAGAAAATACTTAAAACTGCGGATACATGCTAAGGTTTCATTTTCTAAGGGTTTGTCGGAAAAGGCTTTATTAGTTGTTCGATTGTAGCAAAATTGTTCGTGGTTTTAGGTTACATTTAAAGACTCATTTTGACTAATGACAAACAACTAGAATTTGCAAAAATAATTAACTAAAGTTAAACATATAACATCGAAAACAATCAAAGCATGTTTTCAAAGCGTTTTCTTCTAGTAGCAATTGAATTGGAACCAACGGAATAAAGGAAACCATAAATCTGACACTAAGCTGATATGGCGCCGCACAAGCAAGGGAGCCTGTGATGTACATAAATACCATGCTGACCTTCTCCATCAACCAATCAACTCCTGAGTACAAGGTCAACATTCTGTGTGGGCATTTTTCCTCATCAAAAAAAAAACGGCCAGAAATCTCATTTGTCGACAGATAATGAGTTGTACGTTACAAGGAAACGGGTCGCTATAAAAATACCACAATAATCGATCGAATGTTAGCTTCGATATGTTTATGGTTGCGAATTCAACGAGTAGACAGTAATTCAATTATTTGCGTACGCATAATAAATTTATCATCTTTTCGACGTAGAAATGGAATAAAACACATCGCGCTACGACTGGCGTTTCCGAAGGTTGAACGGTTGCTTCAAGACTTCAACCCGTTGTTCTTGTGCCCTGCAGCGTAAGCTTAGTTCAACCTGTATACCTGTATTTTTGCCCCAATTAAATCCGAAGCATTTTCTTCATAAGCCCAACTTTTCATCGCTAGCATGTTGTGTACTTCGCCTCGTGCTATACACACGCTTCTGCCTCGAGAGAATCGACTACTAAACGAGCAAAGAAAAGTCACACATTTATGTGAACTCAATTAATTTCCCGCTCCGCTTCTTCCGGCTTTCCCTTCTTTCCCATTCCCTTTCCCGCCCGGGAAGTCATGCGTTTCATTTACCTTTCAGAATGAAAAGCCATTCGCAGAACCAATTGTGAAAATATGAACATGGCACGGAACTCCAGCCAGCCTGGGCCTGTACGACCCATCAACCACAACGACTACGGTACGGTCAGGGTGAGAAAAATGAAAGAAGTTTTCCGTTTCGGTTTGTCTCCCTGCCCGGCTCAGGATCCGTTCGGTTACGTCGTCGGTTCCGTTTCGGTAAAACGGTTGTCCTTCTTCAAGAAAACCGCACCTATACGTACACACGCTCGCATAACGACTCCCGGGATCTCTGAGCGAGGCGCGTGATGAAATTAGTCGAGAGGCACACCACCATCATCGGTTGCCTTCTGACATCGCACCTTTCTGTGCACTTTTAAGTCACTTCGGAAAATTTTAATGCCACCTTAATTAAACTGTCTACTTACGTGTCCCATCGAAGCGGGTCGCGATGGTATCGAGGAAGGTGTTCTGGGGCGCCAAAAGCCCCTTCCGTGCCGGCATTTGGGAGGTGTGTGTTTGTTTGGTGTTCTTCCTCTAGCAGCGGATGGTAGGCCTGGAGCACCTAAAACCTGCAACGAGTGTCGTAAGCGAAAAGAATGAGTGAAAGAAGCAAAAACGCGCTCCGGCATCATTTCCACACCGGGAAAATGTTTAGCCGTATAGCGTCAGCACAAGCTCAGTACGCGTGGTGAAATGAGTTTCGGGTGGACTTCGGGGCAGGCAAGATTCGGGTGGTTTGGTTGGTAGCGATTGGTTGGTAATTGTAAACGATACGCGTGTGGTGCATGCTGATTTCAGTAAATATTTACCGGGGACGAAAAAACACTCCACAATCAAAAATACTCCCGCACCCGCACCGAACCAAAAGTGATCGTAATCGTGTTACTCCGGCAAAGACTCGAATGCGAATCGATCAACTCGTTTTCCGATGTTGACTGGAGACTGTGGCCACGTTTTTTTAAGTGCGACTGTACCACAAACTACAAACTGTTTGGTAGCGAAATCCGCACTCTCCCGGTGCGCACACTATCTTGCAAATCCCTATCACAGCGCAAACATCGACATACAGGAAACATCAATATTTATGGTGCACTGGCACGGGCAGTTAAGCAGAGGACAGAGGTACGCACACAGAACGCGCCACCTATTGGAAGGGAAAGTCTAAATATAAGCGGTCATTGGGGATGGGGCGGAGGAAGGTTAAGCGACAGGATGAACCTTAACATCTGCGATTCCCCTCAGTGTGACTAATCACTATCACAGGCGCGGACAGACGCCAAAGACGATTAGATAACCTACACCAAACAAACGGATCGGCTATCGTTGTTAACGTGAATATCAAACAGATCGGATACGCGAATGTGTCGTTTTTTCTTTACCTGTGCACGGTGAACGTTAGCTGGACGGAAAAGTATCTAGAATAATTGTTTATCATAGTGGAATCGTACAATAAATTTTGTAAAATCTTGAGCGATTCCAGCGACACAGGGAGGACAGTAAAAATGAATATTGAAAATTATATTCGTTTGAACTAAAACTTGTGATTTCATTTGTTAGAAATGAAAATCACTTTATTGATACTTAAGTTCTACTTTTAACATTTTATGATTAAAAATGTAATTTAATATTTTTATATATAAAATATAAAATATATACAAATATTTTTAAAAATAGAATTAATTTTATGATATTTCATGCGATGAATTTTATATACATCCACCATATTATAACGTAAAAAGTTGATATCGAGCACTTAAGACCTAAAAATTCGAGGAATTATAATTGAAAAGTCTCTTTGTTCTATGAGGCTTACTCCTGAAAAATTTCAAATAATGAGGCAGTGACAGTTTACAACTGCTAGAATTTTTAAAACATCTTCATAATTCAAAAGAAGGAAACAAAAAGACGATTCGAAAGAGAGAGAAGCAAAAAAACCGCAAGGGTCAGGACAATAAACAAAAACTTCATTGTCTGTTGGTTTTATCACTGTTGATCTTGGATCTAGTTTTGGGCGGAGCATCCGTCTCAACGAAGAACTTCGCCTGGACAAGATGGAAGCAAGTTGTCCAGGTAGCATTCAATAAAAATAACCAGTTCACGATGCTTGTAACAATATCTTTTGGTCGGTGGTCGTGTTATTGATAGAAGAAACTTAGTTGTGGGCTACACCATATAAGCAAAAACAAAAATACAAAGAACAGCCTTGAGCTCCAGGGAAACAATTACGGATGCTGAAGTCATTACTGTTTCAATTAGCCCAGCTCTGACTCTTTTTTAACTTATTATGAACTATAGTATTGACATAAAATTTTCAACTTAAATTTATACCTAGCATTTTAACCGTTCTAAGATACAAAAAATTATTTAAAAACAATTACAAAGTATTACTTAAGTATTACTATCTTCATAAATGTTTCGTCGTACGAGACGAGAAAACAAGCTGTAAACATAGAGGTAATCATGATTTGTTACCTTACGACTTATCTAGACGACCAGCGCCAATATTTCACCATAAATTCCCTTTTTAAGTATCTGCCAACATCGCATGGCCCCTTGTAAATGGTATTGACATGTTTTGAGGACATTCTTTCTAAAACCACGATATTTAGACAATTATTTATGAAAACATAAACTCACAAATCTAGATTAAACGTTAAAGAAACTCTTGTTATTGCATAAGTTTTTCCAAGTTCCACAGTGCGCTTGGCTTGACATGTGTTGTGGCATTGCTGTTTGACCACTCCGATGGTATAGTTGGTAGAGGCGCTATTTGCTAACACGAAGGGTTGGGTATCGAATTCAATCTCCGGGAACGTCTCTCTGTACACAGAATTATCTATTCAACTACGTGTATCTTAAGTCAAGGGTGACTCATAATACCAGCAAACTGACCAGATTCTTGTTGATGATGCCCGTACTAATCGATGATGCCCGTAGGTGAATCTTCCTTTAAGCGGATTGTCCAGTCTCAGGTGTATCTAGCTCTGAACTCTAAAAACAAAATTGTCATACAAAGTCTTAGAGTCAACTGATATAATGCATTAGGGGAAGCCTCAACATCCATTCTGTTAAGAGTCTCAAGGAGCTGTGCATCAAGTTAACTTAAGCCATCGACGCACTCTCGAAGTTCTACAACAGTCTTGCCTTACCAAACAAATGCCGCCATCAGAATATTTTTAGATTACACCTGTCGTCATTATCATACCAGTTAACGAATTCCTGTACTTAAGAAACTAAATAAACGTTTCTATCCGTAAAAACCGTCCTATGGACAGTTAATGAATCGTCTTTAAGCGACAATTTAAGCGACAGATTAACCACATATGCTTGGTTCGTGCATAAAACCTCATCGACCACCAGGCCTAGCTTCCACGAGCTGACCGAATGCTTCAAACAACAAAACTAAGTAACATGTCACAATTAAAAGCTTCACCGGTCCCTTTTCAAGTCACACTATATACGCATTCGTCATTCCATTAGAGACCAATAGCCGCCAGATAACGTGGCCGGCTGCTGGACGTTGGGAGCACCAACGGGGCTGGTGAAAATGATTCGATCTTCCCACCTTCCTTTACCTGGTTGACTTTGTTTATGCCATTTGCCATTGCCAGCATATTGATTGTGTAAACAATGTTCAAGCACCTACACACCGACACTGTTGCCGCGACCTGTTGCCTTCCCTGAAATTGTTTGCCTCCCTCTCCTCGCTCGGGGTTTGTAACGTCGTTCAAACCACTCTGGCACAAAATTAAGGGCCGATTTGGTCGCATCGCTCAGCGTGCGATGGTGAGTTGCTGGCTGCATGGGAAAGGCGTGAATTGGAAATAATCAAACTGTTCTATGTTGGTTCACGCTGTGCGAACCTATACACACTTACGAAACAACAAACTTCCCACCGTGGGTGCCCATTTGTGTGTGCGTGTGCGTGTGTGTAAAGGATTGAATGGGGCAATTTTCATGGGGGTGCCCACATGCCAGCCAATTTTTCTTCTTTATTGATCAACGTTTGCAAGCGACATTCGCTTCCCTGCCGACGATCGATGTTACTGCATCCGGCCAATCCCGACCATAACTGCCACCGAACCCGTGCTCTTAAATTGCGCTTATTCAGGTGCGATTGCTACGCTACACAATTAGTCCCGTGTCCATCGACGATGCCCTTGTCGTACGGATGAATTGTACTCGTACAATAACACTAATACGCGCATGTTGTTCTTTGCTCTTTCGCGTCCCATTTCACTGCGTATCGGAGTCTGCTTTTGTCTAGTTTACATGTATTTTGCCTTTGTTCCAGTGGAAAGGAACATCCTAAACCCGATCATACTCAACCCCGGACGCTTTACACTGACCACAGTCACAGTGCCTCTAGGGGGTAAACGTAGACGAACCCACACACACCACAACAGTCTCCCCTGTTAAAGTGACCATTAAATAAAGAATGAAGCCATGGTGGAGAAAAAACAACCACTACTGGAAACCTGTCGTCGTATGTCTATCGACTGGGTTTTTTGTTGTTGTTGTGTGCCTTCGAGCTATTGCTCCGGAATTGACCCCTGCTTTCGACCTTGTCTTGATGGGTTAAAGAAGGAAATCAGTCGTATCGGAACCCTTTTTACACAGTGCCGTCCGTTTTTTTACCCTACATCAGCAGAGCGTAACGGACTCGGCGGACAACGGTTAAACATAGATGCAACAGGTGGGCACAAGCCAAGCTAAAGCCGCAAAAGGATAAATGGGCGGGTGGTTAGCTGGGCGTTAGATTATGATTATTTTTAAACCAGATGAGGGTTTCTGCCATTTTTAGAATTCATGTTTATCGGCTGCAACCGAACCGCGCAATACACCTCACTATCACTGCGCTAGTTTACGTACACTTTGCTTGCAAATGTTTTATTTGCTTTGGAAAATGATATTGAGGCTGTGTTAATAAAATTATTTTCAAAACTAACATGCACAAATAATCAAACAAACACTTAATAATAACGTGTCTCTAATCTGTGGAAAGAAATATTGATTTGTCTGAGATAAGAGTATCATTTGACTTGGTGTTTTGGTGTTGGTTTTTTGGTGAATTTGGTGTTATGATTGCGTCATTATACGGTATAAAATTCATCATAGATTAATTTGAATATAAAACAATTCCCACACCAGCGCGCTCCAATGAGTTGCTTCCATCAAGCTAGGCACAATCATCGATGCTCATTACATTTAATCACAAAAGTGTCAAAACGGTGATTGACACATATCGAACGCGTCCTCTTCGGAAATGTTTAGTCGGCACAGAGGAAAAACCTCCTCACGTCAACCAACTCTTAGAAAGGTTCAGGATGCTAGAACTGGATGTGTTGCTCTTAAATTGTGTTCCACCGAGCGTCGGTTATTTCCAAACAAGGGAAACAGAGTTCACAGCGGAACTTTAAGAGCCCCGAAGCGATCGTTTGCCTGCTCCACTCTTCGGCAATATAGTCACACAAAATCGAAATACGAAAAATGTAAATTGGATTACGTGTCTCGCTTCTTTTCCACCGGCACACCAACCAGTTCGTTATCAGCCGACACGTCACTGGTGGGAATTGCCTGAGTACTGCGTGCGTCTTCTCACATGTCGTCCAAGCTCACATAGAAAGTATCTGTTTCCTTCCATCCTCAACAGGTATCATGGATGCTGCTGGTACGCCATTGAAAAACACACACACAGTGTATCTGTGTATCAGTGTGCCAACTAAGATTCTTTTGCCAACATAGAGGAGGATATTTTCTTTGCCCTGCACATCGGTTCTGAATTTTATGCTTAAAAGAGCGCGGCTTTCTTTCTCCACACTGAACCCGATTTCAATCGAGCTGATTAGAAACGAAGCTAAGTAGCATTCTCATTTTCTCGTTCGCTCCCAAACGTCGTATTTCATTAGATTTTCTTTACAAAAAAAAAAAAGAAGGAACAACAAGTCTAATTCATTTCTCCACACACTGGAAAGGGATAAAGAGACCTATCGGGAAACTCTTCTTAATGGTGTTGTGTGCAGTTATGGTACGAAATGAAATTAGTATTGAAATGTTTTTGCTACCGTGCGGGGCACAACACTTCAATCATTGCTGGGGCCTGGGTGTTTCTTGGAAGTGGCGTAACAATGTTCATTTAGTACATTTTGCTATCGAGCTGATGGGATTTATTTGGCACTGACTGTGTTCTCTTTTCGTGAACGATATTTGTCAATGTGCGGGATAGATGGGAATTAAAATTTGAAGAGATGCATTAAATGGTGTAATTGATAATTGATAATAAGAAGTATTTTAAGATTTTTGAATAACAAAAACATTTAACATAGAATGTTATAAATTTGCGATTGATAAAGCTGTAAGGATGTTGTAAATTTGCGATTGATGAAGTGCTTTTAATACGAGCTCACACGTACATCAGAAAATTTGTTCTCATAGCGTTGAATATAACTTTAATATTCATTTTACAAACGACAAAGCCACTGTAGTATTTCTCCTGCACTGGATATTTATTAAAAGTTCGCACGAGGGCTTTCGATATCAAACTTGTATTCGTCGTTTGCGATCGAGCTGACGAACTTCATGTTGGTTTTTTTAAACTCTAATTCGCTAGTTAACACGATGCGCCGAGCAATACGACGATGCGCCGAGCAACGCAACAAAACGCGCCAGCGAGCATCGAGAACCTGCAACGCAGCAAATTCCGCCAACGAGCATCGCGACGATGCACCGAGTAACGCGACACCGGCCACGCGCAGACAGCTCCAGAATAAGACACCGCTGCACGTGGAGAGCCAACGTGACCAAACCGTGGGAACCATCGCAAGCTCCCGACAGCAGGGCACAAGTTAGGCTATGCTAAGGCAGTTGTAATCAAGAGCTCATAGCGTTAAGTTGTAGTTAAGAACTCTTAGCGTCAAGTCGAGTTTGTAAGATTAACTCTAGGTTTAATAAATATATATTTTTTTATGACCAAACGGCCATAGAAAAGATTAACTGGCGCCCGAATAGGGACCTTTGGTGAGGAAAACCCAAGTGTTGTGAAGTGCAGTAACCGCGTTAGTGCTTGAGTTACGCCGACATACGCATAAAGTCAAACAAAAATATCAAAAAAAGATTCAGCTTCCATGCTAGCAAATATTGATTTTCAAGGTAGCTCAGAAAACCCAAGAAGGCAGATAGTTGGTGGCTCTGCTAACAAACACTTATTTATGTAGGATTGATAAACAGATAGGTGATCACCGCTTTGAAGTCATCCTAAACTTCCCCCAAAAGCCCCTTCCGATAACTCAAAATACGTGTCGCGACAGACAAAGCTGGGACTGTATGTAACATTAATTATTCCCGTACTATCATAAGCCTTTGAGACAGTGACTCTGTGCACTGCTGACTACTATTGTTTACTTACTTACTTTGCATCCCTTATTCTTTTTTGTGCTTAATATCCTATAATACTTAGTCCATCCTTATCTTTAAGTAATTGTCTAACCTATTCTTACCTACACCACGAAACATCTAACAATCACGACCCTACTTATGTACCTAGAATTATACTATAATTTATTATATTATTTTACTAAAGAATTGCATATGTGCTGGCGCCACAGCACCATTAAATCCTATATAGATGGTACAAGTACACGTTTTAAATAAGTATAGAAAACAATTATATGACCGAGATAACCTAGTAGAAGTCAAGAATAACTAACAACTCTTAAGAAGAGAGTTGTTAAAATAAGCAAAGAAAATTAAAATCAAATGGTGATTCTACGTTCAGCCACACTTGGTTACAGATTCCCAGTTTTCGCAAAGAAAACCCCGAATACAAATAGTTAGCGCAACCTTCTAAGATAAGTTTCTTCCTAGCTCTTAATTTTTACGACCTTTAGAAATTTTCACTACAACGGCATAACGTCAAACAAAAATATCAGAAAAAGATTCAGCTTCCATGCTAGCAAATAATGATTTTCTAGGTAGCTCAGAAAACCCAAGAAGGCAGATAGTTGGTGGCTCTGCTAACAAACACTTATTTATGTAGGATTGATAAACAGATAGGTGATCACCGCTTTGAAGTCATCCTAAACTTCCCCCAAAAGCCCGCTCCGATAACTCAAAATACGTGTCGCGACAGACAAAGCTGGGACTGTATGTAACATTAATTATTCCCGTACTATCATAAGCCTTTGAGACAGTGACTCTGTGCACTGCTGACTACTATTAGCCGCGTTCGAGAGAAAAATGCTGTAAACGAATTTTGTACGGTGATCTCACCAGCTGGCCATGTCTGAAGAATGGCAAAGGACGATCCAGCCTGTAGAGTCCTTTAAAATCGTTGTAGGGGTACGGCCTACTCCGTGGATTTAGGATGAGAAGGGAGACAGGAAGATGGTACGGACCTTTTGGTGGTGTTAGTGGACCAGTACAGCGAAGAACACAATAATGACCGTTGGACGATGCCAAACTGGTCGACTATTGAGAAAGAGTGGTACGGGCTGTTGGTAAAACCGAACAAACCACGTCCTAGAACGGAACGTCGCGGATGGAAGGGAAAGTCGCGATCTGTTGGACAATACCGAACTGGTCGCAAACAGGAGGGAAGGTAAAAAGGGAAGGCATCATGGGATATGCAAGAAAGGAATGGTAACAACTAAACACACAACACTAAAGAACACTAAAGAGTGTCGAAATGTCGCTACCCGCCAAGGACTTCAAATCGATTCTTTAGTTGGGTGGTTTAGGAAGGCTAAAATAAGTCTCGCTACAAATTGTCACTCTTTTCTAAACTTTTATTTTTTTTATTTTGTCCTCCCAGGGGTACTGGATACTACGTTACATGTTTCGTTAGCGAGGTATAGACATTACGAACCATTCTGTTTGGTTCTTATCCGAGACACCAGGTTCTTATCCGAGACACCAGCGTTAAGTAATGGATCTATGAGGGGTTTCGAAGATTTTATTCAGCAGACCAAGACCTGATGTAGAGTCCGATTAGTAAGTAAGTAAGTAGATCCAGCGAGTTGAACTACCAGGCGCCTCCACCGTGAATAAACATTTTCCTAAACCAACTGTTTACAGCTACTATAATTAAAAAAAAAATCTCAAAATGCTCATAGATCGCATTTTTAACTTTTTGTTATCAATGTCTCTTGGTTAATACCATTTTCCTCTAACCTTAAGCGGCTAAACTTTAACCTCCAATAAAGTTTATGGTTCGAAGGCGCGATTCGAGAAAAGGTATTCAGCTTGGGAATTCACATCATTAAATTTAACTAATTAAGAGTAATGGATTGGATCCCCTTGAACCTTGAAAAAGGGTTTCAGTTGCTTTTAATAGGAAATGGTACGAAATCAAAAATAAACGACATTCATTTTATGTTATTTTTCGAGGGTAGTTAAAACGTTCAGTTAGATCACCAAAATAATGAAAATGCAAAATTTGCAAAACCAACGATAAAACACCGATAAAGCCTACAACAGCAAACTAACTGTTGAATCAACATTTAAATTCCAACATAAAACTATTAAATCATAGTAAAAAGAAGTTGTACGTCAAATATCTCGAGTTGTTTATTAATCCTTTCAGTTCAACATAAGTAAGTATCAGCAAAACTTCCATCTTAAGTATCCCAACTTCGCTTCAACTTTACGGATGCGTAAAAGATAAACCATTTCAGACTTGCCATTCGGACGTAGCACCGTTTCAACATCAATCGAGCACAAATGCAACGAGCGGCCTAGCCTTTCTGCTCAGTTCGAAGTTCAATTAAGCTGGTCCTCACCGCAATCATGCTTAGCACAGCAAAAGAACCACGCAAGTCGCAAGTGGAATGCGTACTCGCAACATTGGTTTGTCTGTTTGTCGTTACGACCAAAAACCGGGAAGAATGTTTCCAAAAGAAACGTATGTTCAGCCGCTCGGTCACGTTGCGCTACGTGTTCAATATTTGCTGCAATATGCATATCTTTTTCGCTCCAAAATCTCATGAATAAATTTCTACCCTTGATGGCAATCCACAATCCACCGTACCGACTGCACAAGATGCAAAACCAAGTGCAAGTGCAAACCTGGTGGCGGACGGTGGAGCAGCAAACAGTTTCCATCCCGGTGACGGAGCATGACGGAACTGCTGTGGTTTGCGGTTCCCACTGCTCGCAATGCGACCGGTACACCGTGAAGAACCGTGAAGATCTACATAGCTAGCACCCGCCAGTGCTGGAGCTTTAACGCTGGCACCAAGGTGAAGCTACGGCAGCAGTATTGCGGAAGGCACTCATTTCCTTCTTGCCGTGCAAATTAAATTAACTACTCAAAGATACAACTGCTGCTCTTGGTGAGAGGGTTGGTTCTCTGAACGGGCACCAGACCAGTGGTTGAACTTGTCCACCGCGCTCAACCTTCGCACGGCCCAACTAGTGCGCCACCGCTGAGGGGTAGCTTTCATCGCATTAGTCAATTTATCACTCATTTCCGATTCTAGTTGACCGTTCTTACTCGCAGGTGCACCCGTCTTTACCGTCCTTAGAAAAGCCAGCGTTGCGAAAGAGTTTTACGGGAAGTAGTTGAGAGATTTATCTCACTGCTGGTGCTCTATTTTTAGCGATGTTATTTTACGTTGCTCCTGTTTTGATTCCTAACAGCTTAATGATGAAAGTGTTTTTCTTTTTTTTTAGTGCTTCTTGGTGTTTATTGTTGTGCAACTCTTTGTCGATCGTACGTATTATACGGCATGGAAGGAAGGGAACTACAGTGAGTAATATTAAAAGCATGCCAGAACACATCAATTTCGACTTTTCGTGTGAATTTTCCTATCGAAATGTCGTGCTTCATTTATGTGAAACATTATTAATGGGTATCTAAGTAAAATGAGAATAAACTTCATTATTTACTATCTCAAACTGAACATCTTCGGACATCAAATAAATCAATGCTGCTAGTAAATAAGACACTGTACAATAGGCAGTGATCATAAATTCGCCTTGCTCTAAAATTCTAGATGGGTCGAAAAGATAGCTCCCTACACAAATGATTGATAGCTTAATGTTTCGTTTTGCTTCACTCTAAAATCTCACTCTAATTAATCGTTTGCCCCTGGCACGGTTTTCTTCTGTTGGTTCTGTTCGAAAACACCGTGATTCGTTTATTTATCGAACCGTTTCATTCTTTGCCGAAGAATGAAAACATCATTTATCATTATTATAAAAATGAAATTGGTAAGCAAAACTGAAAATGCCCGCCCGTTTAGCAATCCTCTTGGTGAGATTTGTTTAATTACAAACAATTGCGCTGTTGCGAGACTACTGATGCTTGGGTATCTAAGCACCGATGGGTACCACGGAATCACATGCCGCTCTTTCTGTTGAGCTCTTAAACGCTGCTAATCTCGTTCGATTTACCATCGTCTATTCATCGGAATCAACCAATAAACATGGAAATTGTCCTTGGTACGGTAAGCTACCACCCGTAACGAATGTATCATTCGATTGCTTCGATCGTCATTTGTTACGGAATTTTCCGAATTCTATTTCACTCACCAAAAAGCACAGATAATGAAGCTTACATGGCGGTGTGTGTGTGTGGTGTGCAATCGTTTGAGTTGATTTTTTTGTTGTGTTCTGTTGCCATCATAACAAAACATCAATTCTTTCGATTGTGTGTGCGTCGATAGTCGATAGTATCATTGAACCATTCCATTATTTGGTCTGGGGATCACCGGAGAACCAATATATAGAAACTTCTGCTCCGCGCTGTGCAAAGGTAAAAGTTTTATTCCATCAGCTTAACGGGGGAACCTGGGTGTGTGTGTGTGTGTGTGTGTGTACACCACAGAACATGGAAGGACCGGTAGACCGTCAATAGAATATAAGTTTGCGTTTGCCGAAGCGTCACAACGTTCGGTAAATGCAGCACCGAACCATCCTTTCCGTGTTCGAGATCGCTTCCATATTATGGCATATTTCATTCAATCTAGATTGAACCTGCCCGGTCTAGCTCGGTCGAGAGTCCGAAGCACGTATCTTGTGACCGGAACACGCTAATCAACGTACCGTGAATCGGTGTCTTTCGTTCGCCATTCGCTACTACCTCTTTCTTAACTCTGAGCAGTGGCGCACTGAACATGCACGCAGCAACTTGCAAGCAGCCTTGAAAATGTGGAACACAGGATCGTAAATTTTGATCGCAACGAGAAACTTTTGCAATCAACTAACAAGCAAGCTTACGAATCAATCTCCATTTTTCTGTGATTGGGCAAGCAAAAAAAAAGCATTCAAAAACTACTAAAACACCACTGCGGGAATGTCGAAAGAATGAGGTCGGTAACAAAAATATAGATAAAAGGTACGACGTTTAATCACGATTGAAAAACCATCGAAGCCAATTTTTCCAACAAATATTTCAGCTTTTCTTCACACACGGTTAAATTTCACACACTTCCAAACACATCGTTTCCCATTATTGTGACATAGTAGTGCTTATTTAATGGGCGAGAGAAAATAAAACCTGCAAATTGTTCTCGTTAAATCGATTCAATGATATTATCAAACCGTTGATCAAAAGTGAAACCCACCAAAGCCAGGCACGAACTCAACACACACACACACACCCACACACACACAGAAAAAAACCCACGACTCACGAACGAAATATAACTTTAAACTTTCCGTTTGGCAATATTGAACCACCTGTTGGATGGAAACTTTTGCCGCGAATCAAATTTATAGCCGATCTGGAATTTCTTGTAACGGAACAACTTTTCTGCTGCGGTCGACCCCGCGCGGCCGGGAAACTTGCGTCGAACCGGATCAGACTCAACTCGATTTCCCGAACCATTAGCGCAGTGTTCCGGGCTGGAGCGTCGCAGGGCGTCGTGAAAAACCATCCACCCAAAGTTGAACCACCGTCAGCAACAGCTTGGTCCGGTACGTGCTTTATGCGTAAGATATCGTAACCGAACGGCGTCCCTCGAGCAACGAATAGCGCAACGGTTTTTCTTTTAGGTTAAAAGCTTTTTCCTTCCCGTGATTCTTCTTCTCGTAATCTAAATCATCTTTCCTTTTTCTGATTTTTTTTGCTGTTGGCACCATCATATCATCAACGACTGTCGGAAAGGATGGCCATCCCGGTTCCTTTTCTTGAACGTCCTTTACGCTGCCGTGGTCGGTATCACGTCCACAGTTTCTGCCCTTCTGTCAGTCTCCCAACAAAACCAGAATATTATCCCGGGCCTATGATCTGCCTATAGGATTCTTTAGCACAGAAAATGGTGCGTAGGTCAAACCGCACTCCCTAAAAAGCAGATCGTAGCAAATCGTACTCGTATCTCCCTCCCCAAAGGACTGTGTGACTGAGTTTTACGACGCCTGAAGGGTGATGAAAAATCGAATCTCCCAAAAGCCCACCAGAGCCACCAGGGGCCCGTTGCACGGTGGGCCAAAACAATTTCGTGTTTTTTGTGGATTTCATATGTTTTACTCAAAATTGAGCGTTAGACTAAGCGAAATAGAAAATATTTAACTCCTATTATACAGTTATATGGTACCAATATAGAAATGTTAAAAAATAAAAAGGTTTAAAAAAATAATGCTTGGCTGTTTTCGGCCATCGGACCGCCAAAAATATATACAGGGTTTACACAGCCAATCAGTCATCGTAAAGCGCCTGAATGCTTTCATCAAATTTCACTTTGCCACCGTAAACCCGTATTTCGGCATCGTGAATCTCAAAATGACATACCAAAGATTGAATCGGTCAAACGAAATAAGTTATTTGGTCGGTTGGTTTTGTTTTGATTTTCGGCTGTCAAATTGGCTCCGCGCTGGTTGATCCATACGTTAGTTTGATTTGAAAATGAGTCGTTGTTACGTACAAAATGATAAACTTATTCGATCCGTTCTGCCGTTTTCACGATTTATATCACTGATCGTACTCACGAAAATTTTGATGACATTTATTTTGATAAGTTTTATCTACAACATTTACAATATACTTTGTAAATGGTTTTATTGAATAAATGATCATGCGTGGATCAGCATATCTTATCTTTCACTCTTGAAGTACACAGTCTAAACTCCCTCAACAAATTGATCAAGCTCTTTCTCGTTTCTGATCTATTCACTGCGCGCGTTCGTAGAGTGAAAAAGTTAATTGTATGTTTTTGAGTGCCGGAGTAAAATAAGAACGAAATTAGTGAGTATTATTTGTTGTAATTGATTCACAAACATGTAATGCATCGTTTTATTTTGTTTCTGTGATGAACATACTTGGAAAACAGATCATGTCGCAGCAACAATCAAGCAAGAGAAACTACTGTACAACTTCCAACGCCGATAGAGAGCGTGTTGTAGCAGCATACGAGAACGGTAACCGGATTGGAGCAATTGCTGAGATGTTGAATCTAAAAAGAACCACCGTTCAAGGGATCATAAAGAAATACCAAAAAACCACAATAGTAGAAGCTAGCTGTCGTGGAGGAACTAGGGAAAAGAAGTTGAACGAAACGCAAGAAAACCAAATCAAACAATGGATAGATCAAGACTGCAGCATTTCTTTGAAGAAGTTGGTGAGCAATGTACAGGATAGTTTTGGAATTACAGTTTCCACAACAACTGTGGCTAAAGTTATTAAAGGATTTAACTATAGCTATAAGCGGGTGCACAGAGTTCCGGTTCGTCGAAATGTCCCAGAAAACATTGGTTTACGAAGGTCATATGCGTTAGAGTTTTCTACATTACCTGGACAATATTCAGACAATGAAATAATTTTTATAGACGAGGTAGGGTTCAACGTAAGCATGAGGGACACAGGAGGCAGAGCTTTAGTTGGCAAACCTGCTGTAAAAGAGTTACCAGTTTTGCGATCACGAAACATATCTA
The DNA here is from genome assembly GCA_002091835.1 of Anopheles maculatus. Taxonomy (NCBI): domain Eukaryota; kingdom Metazoa; phylum Arthropoda; class Insecta; order Diptera; family Culicidae; genus Anopheles; species Anopheles maculatus. The sequence continues at coordinate 43,363 of KZ062655.1, forward strand.
TAGTCTGCGCAATGAATCGCCAAGGTATTGTTCATTACGTTCCCAAAACTCGAGCCATTACAAAAGATTTATTTCTTGAGTTTCTCAACGAACTGAACGAAAAGCTTAATGATAGGCAGATACAAAAATGTGTTCTCATTCTCGACAACGTTGCTTTTCATAAGTCGATTGAAGTTAAAACTTTAATAGAGCAGTTTGGTTATAAGATAATGTTTTTGCCTCCATACAGTCCGTTCCTAAATCCAATAGAAAACATGTTTGCACAGTGGAAGCAAATAACAAAACGAACGAATCCACAAAATGAGGCCGAATTAATGAACACTATAGAATCAGGCTCTAATTTAATTACATCAAACGACTGTGCAAACTATTTCCAACATATGTGGACCTACATACCACGTTGTTTGAACAGTGAAAATATTTCCTGTTAACTAAAGATATTTTGTTAATCATAGTTATAAAATTACTGTTATGATGTTATCAGTTGTTATTGCGTTAGTATTAGATATAGTGTTATTTCTAGTTATGATATAAGTTCTAGATTTAGCTTTAGTTTCTTTTTGTTTTTATTCAATTAGAATGGCCTGGCCTTATTGCTAGTTTCTTTTTTTTAAGTTAAGAAATTTGACTCTTTGAAATCTTTATGAATATTTTATGAACTACTTGGTTGAGTAATAAAACATAATCATAAAAACGGCAGAACGGATCGAATAAGTTTACCATTTTGTACGTAACAACGACTCATTTTCAAATCAAACTAACGTATGGATCAACCAGAGCGGAGCCAATTTGACAGCCGAAAATCAAAACAAAACCAACCGACCAAATAACTTATTTCGTTTGACCGATTCAATCTTTGGTATGTCATTTTGAGATTCACGATGCCGAAATACGGGTTTACGGTGGCAAAGTGAAATTTGATGAAAGCATTCAGGCGCTTTACGATGACTGATTGGCTGTGTAAACCCTGTAATGATAACAATACAAAAACAACCTCGTAATGTACCAGGCGCCTCCATTGCAAATCTTTTTATTTTGTACGTTTTATCGAACAAATTTCAAATCAAACAATTACAGGTAAAATGAACAAAATCAGCATTAACACTAATTTAAAAATATCGTTCAATAATAATTATACGTTTACATAAACCGCTAAACACTGTCTGACCGGGTCTAGTAATATCTGAGTATTGTCTCACTTGCTCTTGAGGAAAAATCCCTGTAAGGTACGAATGTTTTAGAGGACAGAATACGTCAAATAAAGACACAAGATGGGCATATTTGGAAGAATTATTTTATCCATTTATTCTTGGAATCGTGATATTGTGGATATAGCCCGAAAAATCGCAAAACGAGACAAAAAGAAACGAATGACTCGAAGTCTTTACAATATTTTTCCTAACCAGCAAACACCACGGTACGATATCGAATGCTATAATACATGTTTCGTTCAGACACACCATCTGACTAACTAATATAAAAGAGTTTTGCTCATAGGTATAAATCCTTGAAAGAATCAAATAAACGATCAAATTGCATTAAAGAATGCATAATACATTAGACGAGATAATTAAAAAATAAAACTGTTAAGAAATAACCTTCAGCAAGGACAGAACATGCAAAGTTTGAACGATTGAACGAAATTAATCAGATTTCAGAAATAAAAATCAATTACAAATGTATGTCATATTAACCAGTAATAAATAGTACATCTGATGAAAGAATGTATAAATAATAGAAACTTATTTTATAATAAAAAATAATCCTCATAAAAATGAATCAACCATAAATAAGTAAGCTATCTTGTGAATAAATTTAAAATATTTTTAATGAACTTATATTGAGATGAAATCTATTTCATCCCGAAATTCGTTCGTCTACGCCCACTGTGCGTTGGTGGCAGGGAATTGAACGAAAAACTCATTTCGATTCGTTCCGTAAGCTTCACTTCAATTGGGGAGCCGCTTCCGCTATTTGAATCAAGAAGTGGAACACATTCCTAATCACAGCGCCATCACCTGTATCATTCCCGCCCTCTCGGCTAAAGATTGGCAGGTACCGTTTATTGATTTTTTACTTCATTTTACATTCATAATGTTCGCTTACTGTGTAGTACTTAAACATGCAAGCGTAAGCGTAGGCGAAAAGTTGTTGGTAGTTTCGTACTTATTGAACATTTATTATTTAACAACCCGTTCAGGTTTACTTTGCCGTTATGGTTTGCTTGAATTTATTTAAAGAGTAATCAATATTGGGACAAATGGCTTACAAAATAAAGCTTCTAGTTCAAAAACTTTAAAACAATAACATTCAATTTGCAGAACAAAACAAATCAGATGTTGAATGCCCATCCGACTCCATCGGCGTATACCAACACGTACTGGTTTAGTTGTTTTCTTTACCATTTGTTTTTAAATCTCCTGATTTGTTTTTTTTGTGTCATCTAGCAAAAAAAAAATCAAAGATCTGTACGTCCCATAGGTCCAGGATGCCGTTGGTATGTGATCGGCAAAAAAGCTCGGCCCAGAGTTGCAGGGCCCCTTTTTCGTTTGTGCCATAAAAGTTGTTGGTCCATTAAAACTGGATTACAACGGATTTCAAGCAGGGTTCGAGAAAAATATTGCCAAATGGACCTATGTCCTGTGTAGTAGTGTGTCCCGGTGCTATTTTTCCTACTTCCTTTTTTTTTCCTTCACATTCGCACACCAATCCGGAACCCAGAAAAATCAACTGATCTAACGAGCATTAGCGAAGGACCCCGGGTACGTCGGACGGGATGTGCCGCCGCCAAGCAAAAAAAAAAAACAACGAAGAGCAAACGGGATTTGCCCCAAAATGGGGAAACGGAGTTCGCGGTGGACAGGTAAGGACCGCCCAGGTAAGTAAAATGGAGAAGTCAATCAGAAAATTGCCACTCACCTTTCTGCGTTTCTCCACCCACCCGGGAGGGGGGCGCAAGGTTCCGGGTGATGGGGATGGGCGAAGGTTACGTGAGAAAAAGAAAGGCGGGAAAGCTGCAGGAAATCACACGGATCTTTGCATCGTTGCGCGAAAGCACGGCCGGGGCTGAAAGGGCTGACAAACGGCTGAATGATGCTGTTGACCGATAAAAGTCGCTCGGGCAAACGCGGGCGATGATAATGTTTAAGGTGTAACGGACACGGTGTTGAATTGATGACTTCTTTCACTTTCCTGCTTGAAAGTTCTGCCCTCGGACACGATCGAACAGCGCTAATGAATGGCGGCTGTGTAAGAGAGATGGAAGCCGAAAGGACAACAAACCAGAAGAGAAGAATGTAAATGGAGATGGTTAAAGAAACAAACACTCAAGCGCCACAGCGCGATGACACAACGAGAGCAAGGTCAGTTTTCCACCACGAGTAGCCCACTCGGACGCAACGGTTTGATCTTTTAAAGTCCACCCGGGGGGGACGCTGGCAGGGCCCCATTTTTGCAAAGGATTAAACGTCTTCGCAACCGGAACACTCACGTACGATCGGAACGGTGTAATGCAAGAATATAGGGGGAAAATGCACTCACTGAGAAAACTGGCCGGGTATTGGGGAAAACACACCGCAGGGAAAATGAAGTGAAAAATTGCTTTCACTGAAAACGATCCGCAATGGGGACGATCCGCTTGCAGGTGGAAAAATATCTTTTCTATGCACACACACACACACACATTCACGCAACCACACGCACATACAGTACGCGAGCACACAGACAAAAGCTACCATTTCCTTCACGAGAACGAACGCGTCCTTCCTGTACCCTGCGCTGTATAATTTCGCAGTCACACACCACACGGGCGCTCGTTCGCTGGCGGCACTTTCTTTTGCACTATTTATACTTGAGCTGATTTTCTTTCCCTCGTACACACACACACACACGGGTGCATACACACATTTCCAGCTGGCCTTGCCAGCTGGGTTGCGCGGATGTTGGAGGCAGACTAGTGAGGGTGTGAGCATGTAGAAGGACGGACGCAGCCAACGGCAAACACAGTTCACCTTATGTATATTTTAAAACACTCTCAACACTCGGCACTCGGTTCTCCTTCATCCCATCTCCGCATCCCACATCCCTGCCTGCTTCACTACCACTTGCCATTACACTATCACTTTACGCTTTCGGTTCACTGCTCACCTGGAGATAGAGCAGCAGCAGCAGCAGCAACAACCACGACAACACAAAAACACCAAGTAATACGAAAAGCACCGTGGGTAACTGTTTTGGATTTGGATCGGCAGATTGTGGGATAGCCGTCTTTTATTATGCCTTGGCAGCAGTTTCTTTGGGGCTTTTTGTGTGCGTGTGTGTGTGTGTTGTGTCTTGTGTTCCACAACCCTAGCCGATGCTGCTTTCGCCTACAAAACCCTAGTTCTTTTTGTTGCTCGGAAAAAAAGGGAAAAGCGCCATTCTTCCTAGTTTGCGTTGAAGCACTATGTCAAAAGTGGACGGCAAGAGAGCGAGAGAAGCAACAACATAATCATCATCATCATCATCATCATTCTTGCGTCTTGGTACACCCGTCGACAAGCAACAAGCAAAGACGAGCGCATGGTGTTCCGTTGCACCAGAAGGATGCTAACATTTTCTGATTATCTGATGCAACTGGGCTCGGGCTCGTAGAAGATGGTTTGGCTGGGATACTGGGATGCTGTTATAATTTCAATGGAGCCACATCAAATTGCCGCCAAAAACGATTATTCATGCGGTGCGCCATACATTTCTTGCTCGCTATGGAAGAGAACCCGGAACAAGGTGGGTTTAAAGGCTAGTCGATAAGAACTGCATCAGCTGCACTTTTTCCTCGCTTATTGCATATTAATGCACTTATGAGCGGACCCATTTTTAGACCAATAACACCCGAGCAAATGCGTGCCTCCTCCTAACGAACGCGTGCGAAACAATGTTTGGTGAAATAAAACATACATTACGGTCCCGGCCGGCCGACCCCGACCATTGCCTTCCGCCCTTCTGCATTCGGGCGAATTTTACCATCACGATGTGCGCCCATCACCTGTTGATAAGTGGGAAAGCGCTATCCAAAAATATGCCCACCATTTCACGACTCCACTCCCCGTGCCCGCTTTCTCGGCAATGGCGCATAACGACGAGAGTCGACGAGTTTTACTCGATTGGTATGCATCTTTCGATTGCCGCTTTTGCAACTGCTCGCATCGGTCGGTGCGCGTTTGTTCAATCGATCACTGTTCACTCCTTTTCTCCCGAACATTTCCTCCAGTCACCGTAGCCGCTCTGGCTCCCCTAATCGGCGCCATTGGTTAGCGTGCGAGGAGCGTGAGCAGAGGCCCGGGTCAAAGGTGGGCCCCGTTTTATATATATGATTGCTCATCAATTTGCCTTCCGTTTTGCCAACAAATCCTAACCATGAGGCTAATGAGTCATGAATTAGATCGGCTTTTATGTCGGATGCCGCCCGCACATTACCCAGGGCAACCGGAACCGGCGAAAGCAGCTGGGATCGGGTGTGGAACGGTCGGAAGGGGAGCGAAAGGAAAATTACGGTGAGAAAAATCGACACCATATTTATCTCCGTTGTTTGTGCGATTATTATTTCTGCTCGGCGGTCTTTTTTCTCTTCCATGGCATTCTTTCCGCTTCTGTGTGTGTTGGGATGCCTGTCGCTCGGTTTGCGTTAGAGAGGATTCCAGCAGGCCAGCAGGTACGGAAGCAGATACACCGTTTTGATATTCGTCAGGCGCCCGGCGTTTGCTGCTTTATGACGAGGATTTGATTTTCCTCGAATTTCTTTCCCGTTTGGTGCCCCGCAAAACTTCGGCTACGGCTAGTTCAACGCCACTCAAGATGAATAATTTAACCAACTTCCGCTGGTCACGCTAATTAGCCACCAAGCGCGTGACGGTTGTTGTTTCATTTTCTGTCACTGCTGCTTCGTTGTAGCGAATATTTGTTGCATAGAAAAAGATTGTGTAACGGAGTGAATTAGGGCTCATTGATTTTTTATAATCAAATATGTTGTTTAATGTGAAGTATTTTTGTAACTTATCTACCCCTGCGAGATGTGGTTTACGGTTATGAATATTTTTAATGAGCGTGTGTGTGTGTGTTGTGTCTTGTGTTCCACAACCCTAGCCGATGCTGCTTTCGCCTACAAAACCCTAGTTCTTTTTGTTGCTCGGAAAAAAAGGGAAAAGCGCCATTCTTCCTAGTTTGCGTTGAAGCACTATGTCAAAAGTGGACGGCAAGAGAGCGAGAGAAGCAACAACATAATCATCATCATCATCATCATCATTCTTGCGTCTTGGTACACCCGTCGCAACAAGCAACAAGCAAAGACGAGCGCATGGTGTTCCGTTGCACCAGAAGGATGCTAACATTTTCTGATTATCTGATGCAACTGGGCTCGGGCTCGTAGAAGATGGTTTGGCTGGGATACTGGGATGCTGTTATAATTTCAATGGAGCCACATCAAATTGCCGCCAAAAACGATTATTCATGCGGTGCGCCATACATTTCTTGCTCGCTATGGAAGAGAACCCGGAACAAGGTGGGTTTAAAGGCTAGTCGATAAGAACTGCATCAGCTGCACTTTTTCCTCGCTTATTGCATATTAATGCACTTATGAGCGGACCCATTTTTAGACCAATAACACCCAAGCTGTAAACCAACACAAACAATGCGTACAAAAAGTGTACAAAGCTTGTGTGGTCTGAATACCCACAACGGTTGGAAATGTCCGTTTTCTGCAGGGAATTCTATCGACGGGAACGGAACTGTTGCAGTCGCTTTTGTAGCGCTTTGTAGCTTACGACCAGAAGACGGAGCTTGCAGGAATCCCGGAATTAATCGCTCGGAGATGCCCCAACAGTTATCCAACAGGCAGCCATCATCGCACGTGCCCTACTGGGAAATGGCAGTCCAATCCCCGAAAAGGTTCACCAGCTCAGTTGTGCGACTTCCTCTAGAAACGAGCACCGAAAAACACACTCACACACACACACACGCACACAAACACTCATTCACAAACGCTAAACAAACTTCATTAGAAAAGCCACATGGCTTCTTCTTCCCCGTCGGTCTGGGTATGTTCAATTCCTTCGCAAACACCACCGGTTCACCGCGCGCGCCACATTATCACATCCACTAACCTTCTTCGGTGTGCTTCTTCGGCGGGAAGCTGAGAAAACCAGGCCTACCAACAACGGGTGGTTGGGATCACTGCGACGTGGTTGGCGACGGACGTTCCCTTTGGGACGTAATTGACAAATGGGGGATGGGGGATGAGGATGAGCCAAACTCGCTGGCGGCGGACAGGTCGTACACAGGTCGACGTTACAAACAGCCTTCCCAGGCTGCGGCCGTGGCTACATGTGACCAGATGTCGCTTGGTCTGGTGAATCCGCCTAGCGCCCAGCGATTGCAAGCACGAGACCGGAGCAGAAAAACGAGACCGACAACCCGGACCAACGATTGGATCAGCGCGGAATGAACCGATTCAACAAACTGTTGCCCTGGGCAAGAGTATGGCTTCCAAGCACGTTCGGTTCGATGCCGCCGCGCTCGTAACTGGTTTGCGGACATGCGCGCAACCGGTCGGCAAGCTGTGGCTGAACGCTCGACGGAACGCCGCGACCGGCCGAAGCCGAACGATTAGTCCGCCGGAACTGCCGGATGAATTCGGTCGGGCAGCGTCGGTGACGCTTCCACAATCACGGTGCGAGGGCGCTGTGTACTGCACTTCCCTCTGGAACGTCTTTCGTCAGTCGGAAGCAACCACCCGGACGACGACGGTTTGCAACTGCACTGACTGAAGGATTCTGCTGTGGAACGCTCGTCCGGAAGAGGCAGCGATACGAACGGTGGCTGCTTTTCGTTCTTGGGAAGTTGGGAAACTGTCTCGGTTCCGACGAATTTCACACTACCGGTGCACATGATGATTCCGCGCCACATAGTTCCCCGGAGAGAACGACGCAGCCTGGTATGCGGTCGGGTTTTCTCACCACGGCGGCGGGTCCGGAACTGCTTTCGAAGGCGCGCTCCGAAAATCACTCCACTCGATAAAAGACCCCTGTGATAGCTGCTGTCGCGTCTGCTTGCACAGCTACGACGACCGCTCACTGATAAACGGTGCTAACGCTTCCACAACTGCCAACTGTGTCGTCTTTGTGACCTTCGCGCCTGACGCCCGGCAATGAGTTTTTCCTGTTGGAAAGCAGGAAACTAGGACGAAGAAACAAAAAAAAACAATCCAAAAAGTCAGAGATTTGAAGCATCGATTAAAACATTTCTCCCATATCCCACCATACCACACACCAGACCCGTCATTTGGAATTCAAAAACAAAAGCACCCAACCAAAACCAAAGCAAACAAACAAAAAATCCATTGCCAAGTTAGGGCAAACAATCGGAAGCACGG